>LD350891.1:43460-57161 GCA_001465055.1 Ptychodera flava
TAGGGAAAAATAAAGAAATGATGAGAGAGAACATCAAACTGATAAAAGTCTTTATTATAAAACCTTCGATAAAGGTTATGATCACATGTATGATTTTGTCTGTTTTGTAAAGCTTAAACATGGATCAGTACGGATAGAAGAGCTATAGCCTAGCTTGGCTGAACCTTTGTGATTTGTTTTTCATTGTTCCTCTCCTAAGGTACTTTACGCCTAAATATGAAATAGGGCCTACTTATCAAATTTTGTCCCGAAACTTTCCGCAAGGAAGCTTGAAACCATTCCCATTCAAAATCAAGGATCACCATGCAAAACTTTGGCACACCAGAAACAAATCACCAATCGGCAAATATTTATTGATACTTGGTTTTAAAAAAACTAACCCAGTAAAAACTTTATTTTGTCCATGAGCTTCTAAGTAAGACCCAACAAGTGGCAGACCGAATATGCATTGTAAAAATTTGAGAGTCTGAATATCTGTTTTCAATAAATAGTATGTTGCTGAACATACCATGCACTCGTTTTCAAATCTATGAAAACTAAGCTTAATTACTGTATGGTACATGGAGTGGTAAATCCCATTGTCATTTAATAGTATTTTATTTTGTCAAAAGTTTCTCTTTGTTTATCATTTCAAGCATTGAGTTACATTTTCTGGCAACTACCATTGATGTAATTTGGAAATATTTCTCTGGAGGTCAATGTAAAGTTGTGTAGTCACAAAGATGTCAACAAATCCTACCGACTGTGAACGTAAACAAGATGTTTCTTCAGCTGATAAAAGTGAGTACAGTTGATATTATTTTAAACCTGTCAACTTGAAATGTATGTCTGTCCTTTTGAAATCGTTTTAATTTCTTTTGCGCACGTATCTGCCTCTTTAGCTCGTTTTAATGGTGCCAGCTACTGTATAGAACCCAAATTTGGCTGTCTACCGTTCGTATACCAGCGCCATTGAAGAATTCCCACAAAAATTTATCTACCCGTCTAATTAAACTGGAAGATGGCGTTAGATACATAGCAATGAATCTTCAGAATATCTAGTTAGTTTTACTAAAGATATTATTCACATACTAAGCGTCGATATGCATAATCGCTTATTTTGGCATTATGGAATTATTGTAATTAGCCTATATGTACCAGGGCGTCATGCAGGTACGGTCAAGATATTATAAAACATACCATTGTAGAGTTTACAGGAAATACTTTTCTCAATTTCCCATATTTCAGGCACATACAAAGCTCCTGCTGTTCGTACACCGTCTGTTGATCGGTTGATGAAAATAGCCCATAAATTTAATTTGGATGTCACCACAGAAGAGTTACAACAATATCAAGGTAATGGAAATGAAAATGAATAAAAAACAAAATTAACATTTTGATAGGCTGTCTAAGCTTTCCGTGGGTGTAAATCGGATTTGTAAAAGTTGATTAAACACATGGACTTCTGATGTACCAACTTTAAAATCACAGTAATAATCATTCAGGATTTCTCTAAGAGGCAGTCATCAATATTGCAGGGTTTATACATGTAATATGTTTGAATTCTCTTGCATAGCTACATATCCCTGGCATGCTGCACATCTTGATTTCATCAGAAACTCTCAGGAAGATGACCCATCAATATAATACCCTCGCATCACAATTGCATCCTCTGATGGAAGTATTACAATCATCTGCAGCATCTTAAATGCAACTCTGAGAAATTAGGTATCTTAGAAGAATTTTCCTTGCCTTATGTAAAATAACTGCTTGACAGTATTACTTGCTCTTACACAATATTCCGTCACAGATGATGTCTTGAACTGACATAAGTATAATGCCACATGTAAAATCCATAGGTACATAAATAACCCTTCCTCTGCTACGAAAGTTGTAGTTTCCAATTTTTAAATATTTATAGTGATCAGCTGCTAAAGTAATCACCAGCTACAGGGCTGTAATCTTAGAATCTGCATTGCTTGCTTTTGTCTGATGTCAAGCAGATTGGATAATTGTTCCACTGAATATGTAACTTTCGACAGCATCACCAAATTCGGGGAAAGTAGAGTAGTTTGTTGCAAGATAACTCGGCTGGAATGTAAAAGAGTTATTTCTCTATGGGGTGATATTTTCAGTTTAAAGTTATCTAAATTTTTATGATTGATTAATATTTTGTTCAGTACATTTTATCAGGATTAATTGTGCACATTCAGATTTGTTCATTTTGTGATGCAAATTATTGCAGCCATTTCATCTTATTCTTTTCATTTGAGGCACCAAAATGTTATGCCACTCATCTTTTGCTGTAAAGTTTGGTTTAATGTTGAAATTGGGGATGTTTTGATGCCATGTAATTCAAAATATAAAAATACACATGAAAGCCACACTGTAGTTTTAATATTTTCATTTTTGAACAAAAACCTCCTCTATAGAAAGTGGAACAACAGCAATGTTTCATGATCAGTGCAATGTCCAATCAACCTTATGAAATTGACACAGCGTTTTATTGCATAATCTTTTAAAAACTTGATAATTGTGACCAAATCTCTGTTTTGCTGAAAACGTATTACATTATAATTACATTTGAAAATAAATCATCGTTTTATACTTTGGAATTTTTCATCTTTATATATAATAGATCGTATTGCATTATCATGCAAGGCTTTTGATATGGTGGACAGTTTGCCTGAACCATTACTTCCAGTCAAGTATCCAAGAACACCTGGTTACAGACCTAGACCTGAAGAAAACAAACTCAATGCCTGGTAAATCTTGATATTTTATCATGCTCATTTCCTTACTACTGTATAACTGTTATGTATGAAAGTAAGCATCAGACTTTCAAGTACTTTCAGATTTTGCAAGCTTAAGATCGATATAAGATATTACATTTCAGGTATTGGCGATGTGACATAAAGGGTGCAGATACGGGCAAATTAGCAGGCAAGACCTTAGCCATCAAGGACAATATACCAGTAGCTGGTGTTCCTATGATGAATGGTAGTTATGTTTTAGAGGGATACGTACCTGAATTTGATGCAACCATCGTTACTAGCATACTTGATGCAGGTATGTCAGCTTACAAACTTATATTCATGGTTATTTTGCAGGGATGTTACACTTTTTGGAAATATTATTTTTAGATAATTTTTCACTACATGTTATTTTTTAGTTCAGCCTTCATACTTCAGTATTGATACGCATATATACAGGAAGCTGTGATCAGCATTCGTATGTGGTTTGGAAATGTTTCTAGTTGCTCATCCATGCACACAGTGAAATGCATGTACCACTACATATGTCAGCTGAACCATGTCATGTTCATGGTTAGCATGCAGATGATTGAAAATAAGTCTTTGCTGAAATAACCATGGTAGTATAAAAGTCTTCAGTGGGTTGAAAAGAGAAATAACAAATTTATTAATTTACCCAATAAATAAAAATTACACCTTTAGATGTGCAATGCAGACATTCTGATGTATTCAAAATCACCACAGACCAAAGGAAACTGCATGGTATCTTTCAAGTCACCGAGGCTTTTGATAATTGTTAATCAAATTGAAATTGTTGTGACAGACTGGACAGCTAACAAAAGTTAAGTGTAATGACTGCGGCATAAAATTACTTTTCAAAATACTTAATTGTAATGTTATTAAAGAGTGAGTCTGCCATTTTAGTGAATACAAAGACACGTCAGGAAATTTCCATAAACTGCATGTGTATTTTTAAAACCCTTTAACCATGGTAGGTGGGCATATCCTTGGCAAGTCATGCGCTGAAGACATGTCTTTCACTGGCACTAGCTTTACCTCGGCCAAAGGAGCCATCAGAAATCCGTGTAAGAGAGATCACAGTGCTGGTGGCTCTAGTAGTGGCAGTAGTGCCTTGGTAAGTACAACTGTAAGGTCACAAATATTCAGTATGGTTTGAGAATACTTCACAGCATATTCACCTATGAATGTTCTCTATAAAATCTAGACATATACCCTTGCATTCTGGTGCAACTTAGAATATCAAGAGAGGTTAAATCATTTGGGATGAACTGCTTTAGAGCAGAGAAGAACCAGAGGAGACATGATAAAGATCTTCAAATTTTTCAACAAATTTGACAATATCAGCTTATCACTTCAGCTAGCCACGCCATCTATAACTCGAGGTCACAATGTAAAGCTCCTTTTGCCTAAGCTTACAGTTAAATTAGACATCAGAAAATATTTCTTCATATCTAGGATTGTTGATGAACAGCCTGCCTGCCAGCCTGCCACTGTAGTAAATGCAAAGTCATTAAATGCCTACAAAGAACAATACGAGCGCCAAAATTGTACTTAAGGGATGTAATTATCCTAACCGTATATCTTATCCCTCTTTCGAACTGAATTTATTTATTTATTTATTTACACTTTATAGGGTGGTCTGATTTACAAACTGATTTTAATTTACATTTGAACCCTCAGAAATATACATCATCACTAGAAAATCTGTCCCGAGTTAAATACGTATGACACAAATAGGGACAGAGGGAGAAAAAAAATTAATCTAAGGAAGAACCTTCATACTTTCATTTATTAAACTGAACTGAATTGGTGTGGCTGTTGACAAATGGTGGCTACAGTCTTTCCAACAAGCTTGAATCGAAACCTGGCATTGTATGGGATCTTTCAACATTAAACTTTGTGGGTTTATTTTCCTGAGCAGTTGAAAGGCAGTATTATTCTCAAATGACTTTAAAAAGGCCAAGCAAGTACCTGTAACTTTTGATGATGTTTTCACTATTTAAAAAAATGTTTGATGTCAATTGCAAGTGCTTGATCGATAGCTCACAAAGGCATGTTGAAACACTCACTATTTTGTCAAAACGTACAGTGCTTACATGTGTTAATGTAAAATGCAGAACATTTATGTAACATTTTGTTTCCATCACAGGTATGCTATAGTTGAAGCCAAGAACCCCACATACTGTGAACAGTGAACTTTTACTTTAATTGAAATTACATTTCCTCTCTTTCTCTGCACCAACTTATGCATGGCTCAGCCCTATGTGATGTTATTGACCGAGGAGAATTGAATGTACTTAGGAGTGCATGGTCAGAAATGGGGAAAAATCGCCTCATTTAATATTGTAAAAAAGTTTCTGAATGCGTACTGCTTGTGCAAAACAATGTTATTTGATTTGAACTAGAAAAAGGTGTCATGATAGTTTGCACACTCTTCCAATTCAGAATAAAATGCCAAATCAAGGATGGAAAAGTAAAAAATAAATGTGTGAGTCTTAAAAGGACTTTGGTCCATCTCTAATTTTCTCATCAAAACAAATCTAATGGAAGGGTGTTTTCCATAAGTGATTCTGCCAACTTAAACGTCTGTGGTATGGTATTATAGCAAATCTTAATCACTCTACCAACCTACTGTAGTATGATGTCAGAATGAAATTGATTCACCAAGCCTGTATATTGTTTTCTCTCAGTAATCTTCTACTATACATCACTAGGTTGCCAGTGGTGATGTAGACATGGCTATTGGGGGCGATCAAGGTGGTTCAATACGAGTGCCTGCAGCATGGTGCGGTGTGATCGGTTTGAAGCCAACCTTTGGGTTAGTGCCATACACTGGAATTCTTTCGATGGAATACACTAATGATCATGTTGGCCCTATCACCAAGAACGTCTATAATGCAGCATTGTTACTTGAGGTATCTATACTGCTGCTTGATGTAATCGTAACTATAATTGTGACAATGTAATTGCAGTCATTGTCCATAAGTAAAAACTACTGAATTAATTAGTATATAATGCAGTTGGCAATATATCTTCTTAAAGGTTAAAGGTACACTCATAAACAGTTTTTCGATGTTGGTGACATTATTTTTACATTTGCGGTACATGATTGCATTGGATATGCCAAGGGGATAAGGGGATTGACCCTTGGTAAAATTCAAATGCTGGCATTTGCTCGCCTGTCGTTGACCACTTTAAGTATACAGAAACGTAAATGAATTAACTCCCCCGTTTCTTCCACTGTCATCATGTCACAAATGTATGATAACATTGGTGAGCTCATTTAAGACCCAATGGAGTACGAGTGAATGTTCTAAAATACGATCAACAAATTGGAAGTTTCCGCTCTACTCGTGGAATAATTTCTTTGAATCTTGAAAAAGTAATATACATAAAAGATATATTCTTAAATTTTTCAATTAAAACGTTCTGATTTATTAATCAGATTTAATATTGAAACAGTGATGATTTGTAATGTCAGAATTTCTAGGCAATTTTCTTTTCCTTATCCACATGTTAGGTGTCATATGTATTACAACATTCTCTTACCGAAAATTAAAAGAAAATGGCTCAAAAATGTCTGAAGTATTAGCATTGAGAAATCTCTGAGGTTCTCAACTTTGATTTACATATCAATATTTTTACATATCGTTTTAGGTAATCGCTGGCTATGACAATGGTTTAGATCCAAGACAACCTGTCAACCTTGAAGTACCTGAATATACAAAACTGGTAAGCTCCACTTGTGTTCACAGTTAACTGTAAATCCACACAAAAAGCTTCACTCACAGAGCCATAATACAATACTCTAAAACTGAAAAAATTAGTCCTTATTATTCATGTAAAAGTTGTCTTGTTCAAAGGAAAACAGCCGTCTTGATTACAGCCCAGGAAGAATCAATTACCCTATATTTTGCTATGTATGGTTTAGGTACATGCTTATGTCTTATGGCAGTCTGTTTTCAACTCGACATTTGCATAACAATCAGTATGTCCTCTTGAGGCTATACTTAATATATACTTTGACGCAAGTTATTTGTATATATTACAGGCACTGGTAATGTAAGGCTGACATGGAGAAATGTCCAGAAATTTATAAACTGATCCAAATATTTAAGAAATGTTATTAGTTATAGGGGACATGTGCACTGGGTCAGAACAATGGCAGTCGTTTAATTTATCCTTGCTAGCCTGTGACCATTTTGTTTAAATAACCAAAATGGCGAACAATAATTGCAGAGGAACCTACTGCTTTCGAGTCTTATGCCACTCATGACAGAAACTATACCAAACGTACACAAGAGCCGACAATTATCAGAGTGTTCTGAACAAACATGCAAAATGACTGTAGAATATGTTTTGCTGTTATTATATGTGCCTTTTTATATGCTTTTAGTTGGCAACCTCTTTGCCAGGAATAAGAATTGGAGTTGTGAAGGAAGGCTTTGGTCTGCCAACCTCTGAAGAAGATGTAGACACCCTGGTAAAGAAGGCGGCACTTCAGATGACTGACCTAGGTGCCACAGTTGAGGAGATTTCTGTGCCAGAGCATACAATTGGTAAATGGTTACCTCATTTAATCCATGCTCTTCAAAACAATTCGTCACAAGCAGCAGACCATTAAAAAGAATTTAATGTAGAATGCGCCTTTCGGACAGATATTAGAACTCTCAAATTCTTACAATTCTTTAGTAAGCTACCACTTTTTGAGGCTCATTTTTAAAGCTCTTTGAGTAACAAAACATTTCGCTATCGTAGTTTTTCGAAAATTGTATTGTAATTTTGTCAAATTTCCACTTTCTGGGCAACTTTTTGCAGGAGCGATGGTATTCAATACGTATGCCACAACAGCATCAATTGATACGATGATTAAAGAATGTGGTAAGTCATACAGCCAGAATCTAGTGACAGATTTGAAGAGGCACATAAACAAATTGAGAAGACAGCGTGTTCACCGGCAATTCCATGTTAACAGATCCACTGTTCTCACCGTTCATTAAAATCGATAGGTTTTTAGCGAGACCATGGTGAAGAATGTTATTCCAACTGAAACTAAAAAGGCATTCAATGTGTGAATTACTCTAGTAAAATGTAGAACATTACATGTAGGTGTACTAGCCTTGTCAAAGAATGTGTCCTTTAAATGTGCTCATTATGTTTCCAGTGTTTAATGTTTTCAATCCTAGTTAACGTTGTCACTGTGTCGAGTCTAATGTATGTTACTGGTATATATCTTTCATCTTCACTTATATTAATTTCATGCAAAATAAAATCCAGTGAAACCTGTTGTTAAATAAACTGCATAAAAAATCAACGAACGAACGAATGAATGAATGAATGAATGAAGCACAGCAGCTAAATTTCATCGAAGCTATATTTTTTTTACTTTAAGTATGAGTTTGGTTGATTCAGGCTACAACACAGGACTGCCTTTTATCATCTGTGGACATATCTCACCACAGAATATGATCATTTGTAGATGCATCATTAAAACCATATGACATTACCACATTAAGTCAGTCGACTTGCTCCAGTCTACAATAGTCAATTGACATTTTCCAGTCTTCTAGAATCGTTGGACTTTCTCCAGTCTCAGACAATTTTTTGATTTATTCTAGGCGCTGGTTCTCAGTACAAAGGGTTTTACCCATCCAGTGCTGTGAATGCTTTACACAAAGGATACAAAACAAGGATAAACGACTTGTCTGCTGTACTAAAGGTAAGATATTAAAAAAATGGATGAAAGGGTTAATACCTCCATGTTCATAGTGTAATGGAAGAATGATTGTTTGGTGTCTGAAATTACACGTATGAAATGCAGCACGGTAAGTATGGAATTGATTGGCCAGAACCAAAGGGCCTATGGTGCATGCTATCAGTCATAGCAAGAGTGTAAAAAAATAATATATTTGCGATTATGAATACTGTTGACAAAAATGTAATACATCTGTCACTATTGCACACTTACAAAAGTACCCTACTACACATGAATCTTGAATGATGATCAGTTTCCATGCCAAATTTGCATACTTGTAGTACAGACCCTGTTATTAATAATAGTAACACCTTTTAACTTTTGGTTGAATTTTACACATCATCAGAATAAATTAACTTTTTAAAGTCATTCTCTACTCCCATGTGAAATGTGGCAGTGTTTCCTAATACATTGACATATGCCAACCAAGTTGCTTGTTTTGTTAGTAAATAAACAAAAGCAGTATGCCCATCCAAAGTATACCTCCAGTGTACACGAAACATAAATCGGACAAATGTAACATTATAATCACTGGTCCCTTCTATTGTAATTTTTTTAAAACCACGGCTGTACCAGAAATGTAGCTCAGATAATGCATCTTTAAAATGTGGCACTGTTTGTCGATTAATTATTACTGTATCTTTCAGTGTGGCCTATTGTTAAGTGATTATGTTAAAGAAGAATACGGCAGCTACTTCTATGCCAAAGCGCAGAACATTCGTATAGATATCACCAAGACTTTTGACAAGATACTGGGAGATTATGATGTGTTGGTGATGCCTACAGTCCCGTTCAAAGCACCACAATTACCAAATGAAGGAATCGCAGTCTCAGGTATACTGTGAAAACTGTTGGCAATTTTAAAACATGAACTGTAATATTTTCAGAGCTTTTAGTGCACTTTGCTCTCTGGATCGTGCAAAGTTCATCCAGGGAAATTATTTATACAAATTCTAGCATTAGATATGAAAATCCTTGACTAGCTTACAAGTACTGGGAATAGAATGTGGTTCCACACGGATTTTTAGACAGAAAATTTACGATGCTTTTTTGCACTGCTGTATGGGTGAACTCATTATGAAGTGAACCCTGTGGCGAAAACGAAATTTCCACCATCATAGTTTTAAGACTTGAAAATATTAATTTACGTATTAATATAATAATTAAAATGTTAACTTAATTAAAAGCAAATGTTAAGCAATTTCTTTCTCTATTGCCAAAGTTTGTATGATAACCCGAAATTTTTTTTTGATTTGGTAAGATAATGGTTAAAGTTTCATTGAGGAAAGTTTGAGCATAAGTTTAACCCTTTGAGTGTTAAAGCTAATTTTTGTCCCCCCACATAAAATAAAACCCAGACAATTTTTATCAGATCCACACAGATATTTTTCACGATTTCCCCCGAACTTTTGATCCAAAACTGTAGTCAATGAAAGGTGATTTTCATTTGGTCAAAAATTATCAAAAATTACAGAAAAATTCAAAAACAATATTGTAGAATGTTGCACTAACTGTTTTTACGAGAAAAATTACAGCACTCAAAGGGTTAGTTAATTCTTTCACTTTCGAGGCGTGAACTACCTTCAGCTAAGTTTTCTTAGAACAGTCTCCTTTGCTAGATCGTGTGTGGATCTATTGATATGGGCTGTTAAAAAGTTAAGTTTCTATCTTTAAAAAATATATCACAAATTTTACTTACAAATCAGTCCATGGCAGACAACATCAGCAGGTTTGATGTTCCTCCTTCACCGGACACCCCACAAAATAGAAATAATAAATAGGCGTTTGATTGTAAATATTTTGTAATGAATATGAATCATGGAATTTTACAGAATGCTAACATAAAGATTCATTCAAAAGCTGTAAAATCTAAATCTAGTATCTTTTATGACTGTATGATATGTAATATCAAAGTAGTAAGGTGTGAATCCTTTACTACTCATGGTAAGCGTGTATGAAGATACAGCTCGATGCAACCAACCATAGGGGCTCCAAAAGGGCCAATGCGGTTACTTCAAGGTGAAATACAGCAATGATAATGACGTGTTAATTTGTTAGAGGGGTTGTTTACGGTCGCCAACTGAAGGCGCACTCGATCTTGCAGATAGCTGTAGGGGTGGTTTGATAAATATCCGCCAGCCAAGCAACATTGTAAATAATTTGAGAAATTTAAGGAAGTGTGTAAGACAGAAAGAAATTTGGAGAGAAAACAAAAGGGTTCGGCAAATTATAAGACAGTCTTTTCAATAACTAATTGATGATAGTAAAAACAAACGGACGAAGGAGGAAACGAACTCCTTAAAACCAGCCATATTGACACTACGCCCTTTCTAAGGCCCTATGCACAAACAAATTATTCAGCCATTTAAATTGTTTGTGACTATAATGCAATATCTGGTGCAGTAAAAAAACTGCCAAAGAAAATAGAACTTCATCAGAAAGAAAAGTAGAGACTGATCGATGTACTGAATTTCTCTTCTTTCTGCAAGTGTCCTAAAGTACAAATGTCGACTGTATGCATTCTAATTGATGAAGTACATGTACGATTACCGTAAGATTTTGTTTATCGTTACAGATGTTCTTGCACAGACGAATGAAATGCTTGCCAACTGCAAAGTTTACAACCTGACTGGCCACCCTGCACTTACAATAAACGCTGGTTTTTCTGATGGACTACCTGTTGGCATGATGTTAATTGGAAGAAAGTTTGATGAGTCAACGTTGCTCAAAGTGGCGTACTCATATGAGTCATTGCGAGATAAAATTAAATAAACAACTGAAATTTGCGCATACGAACTTTTGAACACAGTTTTACTATGAGACTAATTGATCAAAATTATCGCTGAAATGGCACAACATAAATGAGCTTGTCCAATGGACTTTTTGGGAGACTTCGTCCGATAGGAGTCCACTCGGGTCCTCTTGTAAGGACTACATAGGATTCCTAGGCTATTCGATATTTTTGTATGGACATTGCTTCTGGGTGCATGGCAGTGGCTACGTGGATTTTCGCTCTGACAATATTCAAAGACATTTCAGTGTTCTTTAAAATGTCAATAAAGTAACCAAGTAACTGCTTGAATGAGCAATTAATGCTTATAGTACTGTCAGCTGCACTAATGTTTTGAACTTAACTTTTGGTAAGCGCTAAGATCACGACAGTCAGATAGGCCGTCCAGGTTGCTGTTTCTTCTTGTCTTTGAGAATCTGCTAGAAGCAGGTAACAATATGTTTTTAAAAACAAAAGACGACCTAGCTCAGTGATTAGTCGAGTATGTCTTACACGGCTTCTCATGATATACATATATGAAGTCATGCGAAACCAATGCACATTTTGAAAAAATTAAAAATTACAATCAATATGCATATGGTTACTTTAAATTCAATCATCATGTCCTTGATTTGGCTTAATTTCCGCTACTTGTTATGCCCGCAAATCTGCAAAATTGAAAACGAATGATAGGAAACATACTTTGCTATTTGTTCGTTGCAGCCAAATATGTAGAACAAGAGGGAACTTGCTGTTGAAAATGACAATGAAAGAGACACACTATTTTTGTGAATGGAATTACATTCAACTACAACGTCAAACTCACTGATTATTGAGATGATACACCTTAAAATGTGACTAATAACATTTTCTTCAGTATGGAAAAATTGCTGAGTTTTATTTCAAAATAAAAGAAGTATGTACAAAAATATCTATTTGTGTCTGAGGAAGTTTATTAAAGGCCTGTATAAAAGAGAGAATCAGTCTTGACTGCATCATGCCACTTTTGAAGGAAATAATTCAGGATTACTTCTGCAAAAAATTGTCAGATAGGCCTAAAAGTTCCAATGTCAATATTGTCAATTAAATCAGGCACTGGAGAACATGTAAGACTATTCATCGTACAACAATGATTACTATGCTGATTATTCCCATGTTTGCTCGTCCCTTCCAAAGATGATAGGAGGGAAGACTTGGATCAATAAATATTGGTATATCTTCGAACAGCCGCCTGTAAAAAAGGAAGGACAGTACCTTTGAAATAAGATAAAAACATGCATTTTTAATTCCATGTTTTTTATTTTAGCATATATGTGTCAAACCCATTCCATGAAACAAGGTCAAGATGTAAGATTGAAAACTGTGACAAACATTTAAACCAAAGATTAAAAATTGAACATTTTGTTCATATTAGGCCTTCTTCAGGCTGTCATGTGGATGAATTCATCAGCATGCTGCTTCTGGAACTTCGTACTCGTACGTAGACAATCTAACGCTCAATTTCCTGAATAATTGTATTCATTTATGCAAAGTGTATTCACTAGCATTGTTTGAATATGCAAATCAATTTAGAATATGTCGTCATCAATGGAGAATATTTATTTGCCAAAAATTAAGCACTGTGTAATGTCAGCAATGTGGAAACGAAATGAATTATGGATTTTATACGTCACAAGGTATTTCCTATTTTCAGTACTACTCTAACAGTACTGGTCATGGTCATGAAGGGTTAGACTATCGCCAGTCGCTTGTACCGCTTTGTCTCGCGTATATTTCTGGACAATTTCCACATATCCAACTATTGTCATCTCTGGGCAACTTTACTGCAAATATAAAAACTGTCTTTGCTTTGTACTTGAAGCAATTTGTGTTATTTTATATATGCTTTGTACTTGAAGTAATTTGTGTTATTATATATATATATATGTGTGTATATATATATATATATATATATATATATATATATATATATATATATATATATATATATATCTCGAAGAATACAGATGTCCTCGTGGGAAATTACAGTGCTCAATGCAAAAGCAGAGCGTTATAGATAAATAAATAAATACTAATGAAATCTATTACCTAAGTTTCATGCATCTTGCAATCCTCAGATAGAGTGAAAGGATTACTAGCTCGACACTCTTACATATATGATTGGGACGAACCATTCTATTTGTAGGTAGTGTTAAAATTCGATAAATAATATTTGTTTTGTGGCGACATTTTGAAATCAACTCGGAGCGTTTGTTTAACAGTGTAGATTTGTCAGCATTGATAATGTGCAGCTTTTCTGATATACAAAGATTACATTGCTTGTTCATGTGAGAGTAACTCAATGCTTTATCAATGATAACTCCTTCACTGATAACACCTTCAAGACGCGCTACACTAATCACATGAAATCGTTCCGCAACGAG
>LD350891.1:58490-68789 GCA_001465055.1 Ptychodera flava
GTCCAGGGGGTCCCTTTAAATACTCAAAAGCTGGTATGTGGGGGCGCTGTTAAAGGCTATGTAAATTTTGGGCGAATATTTAGGCCAGCTGGAGACAGTGTGTCAAATTTTTTGATCCATTGTGATTCTAAATGTTTGCGTAGTTTGTCATCCTGTTTATTGACTTGTATGATGCCAATTATTGAAATATCAGTACTGTGTTGATCAGAATTAAAATGTATGGCGACCGGGGTATCTTGTTTATGACGCACTGAGGAGAGGTGGTTATTGAAACGAAGTTTGAGAGATGTTTTAGTTTCCCCGACATATTGTTTATGGCAGCGTTGGCATGTGAGGGGGTATGCGACGTTTTTGCTGTTGCAGCTGATGGCATTTCTGATTGTGTATGTTTTCTTGTTGACCGTGCTTTGGAACTGTGATGTATTGAGGATATATATATATATATATATATATATATATATATATATATATATGCATATCATATGTGATCATATGTGATCATATGTGATCATATGGGCATGTATGCTGCAGATGAGCGGGGACGGCACGACTAAAGAATTCGTATCCTGGACCAAGTGACGTTGGACTTAGTGACTGCATGATATTCACATGCATATCAGCAAAGACGAGGACCCTGAACGAGCACGGTCAGGTAAACACTGCTAAGCTCACTTTGGCGGTGCGGTCGGTAAGGACCAGACTTCTCGAAGCTACAAGTATGTACATATAAAATGTTTATGGTATTGTGGCACCCGTTCTGTTTCCTTTTAACACTGCATGTACCCGTCTGGCTTGGTTTTACAATCGAATAATGCCGTATTTCAGACGACTGAGAACGGCATACATAAGTTATAAAATATGACCTATAACCTACACATGTCCCTGGAACTCATTTCCGGTCTTGTTTGTGTATATATTTGAGTATTATACCAGGTATTCAACGACGTTAGAGAGAGTATCCTAATTTCTGATAAAACAATAATCATTCTTGACATCAATCGCATTAGTATACGTACAAGGGCAGGATATAAGCTGAAGCTTTACGTTCAAACGGACACCACGTGATCGGCGTATAACATGTACAGTATTGTATACAAGCAATCCTTTACGTGAGGTAGGACGTGTGTCACTCGATGTTCAGCATCTCTTTTGATACAAAATAACATTTTGTGAATTTCATATCTCTCGCAGAAATGATACGACTTTTACAACAAGGCCGTACAAGCCTGCAGATGTCAATAACACCAATATATGCCAGGTGCTGCAGTACGCCCTCGAATGTGGGTCAACAAGGTGAGACATCGGCTACAGACGGTATGTACCATATTAATATTATTATTTAAGCCTATGTTAGTAGTAACACGTAATTGGTACTGATTACGTCGTACATACCACATTCAATCTATAGAGGATAGAGGAACCGTGCATACGTATCCATCAGAGTACATGTAGGCCTACAGATGTCGGCTCATGACCCTTTGATATTCGGGGGATGTACAAGTAGGATTACCATATTTTCTCGTTCGCCCGTCAAAGGTTAAAATAACCTTGTGCCAATTTTGAGGGGCTTTTCATTGGTCGTTACAGACTCGTGCCACTCTATTAATCTTTTTTGCACACCAAGTAATAGGCAGGGGATAAAACCCTGAAAAGATATACCTTCGCTCAAGGTCACATTACAGATATAGCTATCAGGGAACCATATCCCTAGCCTATAAGTCTGTATTTCTCTCATTAAAAACTTAAATTATCGTTGCCTTTCACCTCAACCCAAAGGTTATGAATCGACAGCTCGTGGGTGGAATCGTCTGCCCAAACTGAATAGGCCTAAAAGTCATTTTACTCAACTTTCAGATATTTACAAAGCTCCAGCCGTACGTGTTCCAACTGTCAGTAAGCTGATGAAAATCGCGGATAAGTTCAATATGGATGCCACCGCAGACGAATTACTTCAATACCGGGGTAAAAGTTTTGATATAGATACTACTTCGAAAAAAATATATCCAGTCAGTCCCAAGATGATTGAAAAAGACGCACAACTGAAATGTTGATTGAATGATGTTGTAAATCAAGTTTCGATTGCAATCCACAGACTGGGAGACAGTGCTCAATGCAAGTATACCATCAGGACTTGTAATGAATAAAAAATACTGGCATATCCTTTCATGGCCACAATTGTCGCAAAGCGTTAATTTGGAAATTGAGTTCCTCTCACTAATTCTTTATGGATTGCTAGATCTTAAAATAAATTTATTTACTGAATATACTCACTAGAATATTTCCCGTTGTGACAGACTTCATGGCATCTTCATGCAAGGCTTTTGACGTCGTAGATAGCCTGCCTGAACCGCTACCTCCCGTCAAGTATCCACGAACACCTGGTTACAGACCAAGACCTGAAGAAAACAAACTCAATGCCTGGTAAAGATATCTGTTTGTGTGTGAAATATGTAATGCAGTCATTTCCATAACAACGAGTAGATATATCAGGACAGATTTCAGGTCAGGAGTTGACATTAACGCATTAATTATGGATTTTATCCGTCACAAGGTATTCCTTATTTTCAGTTCTAGTTGTCGCAAAACCTTTGTTAGTATGTCATAGGTCATCGGATTTCAGGTATTGGAGATGTGACATAAAGGGTGCAGATACAGGCAAATTAGCAGGCAAGACCATAGCCATCAAGGACAATATCCCAGTGGCTGGTGTTCCTATGATGAATGGAAGTTATATCTTAGAGGGTTATGTACCAGAATTTGACGCTACTATCGTTACAAGAATTCTGGATGCAGGTAGGTGGATCTTCAGTTTCCAAGGAATGCACAAACATGCCGAGGAAATGCCTTCCCAAGTTAAAATGACCGAGTCAAAGTCACATAATTTTTGTTTATGCAATTTTCACATGCTCCTGGAGGATAAACTATGTAATCACCCATTGTAACGACAGTCGCTTGTGGTAATGAATTCGAAGACTCCTATTAGCCCTGTTTCTGGTTGCAGGGGCCTTCGCCATATACCTAAAATCAAGCGATTGTGATTGTAACCTGGCGGTAATAAGTGTAGCCCTGGGGCCATGCACTTGCATCTTCTAACACGAATTAAGAAACCAATTACCAAACCAATTTTAAATATCACTTGTTTTCTATAGGTGGCCATATAATTGGTAAAACAAGTGCCGAAGACCTGTGTTTCTCAGGAAATAGCTTCACATGTGTGAAGGGCGCCATCAGAAATCCATATAAGACAGATCACAGTGCTGGTGGATCTAGCAGTGGCAGTAGTGCCTTGGTAGGTGTAGAAATCCTGAAACGAAGAAAAAAACGGGAATACAAAGAAAATGTTGTTTTTTCCGAGAAAGCTATAAAAGTTTACATTCTCCAGATCAAGTGTTTCGCTGTCTAGTGCTTTTAGAATATGACAATTGCCATCAAAGTCGTTGAAAAAAAAGACTCGAAATGTTTATGCGTCCGCATTTGTTTGTTTGTTTTGGCGTGAAAACGAAATTCCTATGGGAGGAATGTTACCAACAGATCGTATTCCGACCAGTCATTATTGTTTTATTTTAAGATGGGCAATATATCATACCCTAAACAGGCAGAGAAATGAAAGCCAGCTCAAAGGAAGACGCTTTAATTGAGACGTGCGCATGAATTGCGGGCTCCTTTGATTGCAGCCATGTCTGTAGGTTAACTGCGTTTTATTTCGAGTGGGAGACGTCCTCTGAGAACATGATCCATGGAAAGAAAATTTGTTGCACACATTATGTTCCTAGGAATTTATTGGAGTATTTTGCTATGAAAATAACAATCCTCAAATTAGTATTTCATTTGAAGTAAATTTTGACCTGTGAACAATTCGTGTAATGGTCCTTTTCTGTTTCACGCTGTGTGCCACAGCAAAAGCGGCCAGTGAAATGCAAAGTTTGGGTGACTGAATTATTTTTGCAAACAATGTAACATTGTCCTTGTACAGATCGCCAGTGGTGATGTTGACATGGCCATCGGAGGTGATCAAGGTGGTTCTGTGCGAGAACCATCTACATGGTGTGGTGTGGTCGCTTTGAAACCAACCTTTGGGTTGGTACCGTACACTGGAATCCTCCCCATTGAACTCACCCTTGATCACACAGGACCTATTACGAAGAACGTCTACGACGCAGCTTTAATGCTAGAGGTTGGTTTGTGTGATGTTACTGTCAAGAAGAAAAAAATACAAAGGTCAAGCGCTTTTGTTGGTTAACGTCGCTTTCTGAAGCATATTTCAAGGGTCATGGAATGTTTGCGCTTGTTTTCTGGTGTGGGTCACTAATTTTATGAGCGATACGATGAACTTGCCGGAAAATTTGCCAAATTGAAATTCATAAAACACCAAAAGTGATCAGGGAGACGGTATTTTGGTAAAGACTTCAGCGGGAAACACTTTGACAATAAATTACTTCAAGTTGTTGTGTGCTGTGCCTCTCTGAATGTTGCCCCCGGAGACTGTAATGTTACCTCGTATCCCATGCAAATCAAACACCCTTCGTGATGGAAAGTGTTTAATAAACATTGATTTACCCAGTTGTAAAATATAACCCTGATTGCTGAAATCGGTAAACTATTTTCCCACACAGGTGATTGCTGGATACGACAATGGTCTTGATCCAAGGCAGCCGGAAAAGTTTGAAGTGCATGAATACACAGCGGCGGTAAGCTGTAATATTTTTTCTTTCTTACATTACTTTAAAATAGATGTTTTGCTAAAACGCGTGTCAGTATAATGATTTGATCATAGTAGTGTTGATGTCATGAATGACGCAATTTTATGCGATGGATTTCTTGAAAAATTCGGATTTTTTTAATCATGCAATCGGGACAAAAACAAAACTTACAGTAAAATGATCGAAAGCTAGTGGTTAGCTATTCGACATAATAACGACCTGTCTTTTTTCAGATATGAAAGCTGGAGACTCAGTGAGTTTGATGTCATGCACAGTAGATCACGGTGTTTTGATTATAACAAACATTTCCCTAAATGTACCATCTCGCTTCCGACATAAAACTCTAGCTGCAATCTAATGTAGATTAAATAACACGTGGTAGCTACTCAAGAGAGATATATTCGCTTCTATATTTTTAAATCTTTTATGTGTACCATTCTTCGTCTATGTGTAGCTAGAGACTAAATTACCAGGCATTAGGGTAGGCATAGTAAAAGAAGGTTTCGGTCAGCAATACTCGGAAGAAGATGTCGACCGCATGGTGAAGAATGCGGCATTACAGATGACTACCGTCGGCGCTGAAGTTGATGAAATTTCTATTCCGGAACACACTCTTGGTAAATATGCTCTATCGAATCTCAATCAACTTTTTATGAAGCAACAATTATTGTAAATTTTAGTAATTATACATTACCTTATAACATTTATTCTGATTTTACGGTTCAAAGATTTCACTTAACATTTTATTTAAATAAATGATATGTTTCTAGTCGTTTGTGTGCCATAAGGTTTATATATAGGGCCGCACTTCTTGTGCCATGTCAAACCTATAATAAAAGCAAGCATGCAACCGTTTCCATTCTATTCAACTTTCTTATCGACAGTCACACAAAGAAGCTAGTGAGAAAACTAGATTTACCTGAGTAAATTTCATTGTATCAACCATTGTATATATAAATAATTCTTTGAAATATATACTTTAAAACGGTAAAAATATAAGATATAAAGCGGCTTTGAACCGACCCTCCGGCGGACCGAAGCCCGTGTACGTATTCTCGCATCGGACTTTGCCCATTGGTCACCAGGAAAATTGTACTACTCTACTATATACGTGAGAGGAAACGTCGGTTAGGTATTTGCTACCTTCAGATTTCGACCAGGGGTCAAACGGGTGCGCCGTCGGAAAAATGTATATCAGTTTGTGCTTGTAGTTTTCACCGGACTCACGTAAACCATTCACAGAAGTTTTCAACAGTTCCTTGACCTGTGTCTATATTCCAGGAAATGCCCTGTTTGCAGCGATTGCGTTCGAAGGCGGTGCTGATATGATGATGAAAGGTTGTGGTGAGTTGTAAAAGTCCCTTGGCAGGCCGTCATGATATTTATATTAAGACAACACTTATCAGTTCCGGACGATCTATCTTTCACACATTACAGACTTATTTTTAAAAATTCTATAAAGGCTGATGTAATTGGATGTCAGACTTTTCAGACTCTAAAAATGTGGCACCTTACTTTAAAAAATTGCAAAGAATTTTCGTTTAGGTCACGAAAGGTAATATGAACGAAATTATTTTAACAGCATTAGACTAAAGTCACATATTACCTTATTAGTAGAATGTATAGTGAGTTTTGAACCCTGTCATTGTTTTTTCTTCCCATCTGTATCATTTTCTGTTAGGTGCTGGTTCCCAGTATCGAGGTTTTTATCCATCTAGCACGGTCAATGCACTGCACAGAGGATATCGAACAAGAATCAATGACATGTCGCATATTTTGAAGGTATGAGTGCTTGCTAGCTTACCGAGTCATGCAATTAATCCATCACAGACAACGGCTTTGTGAACGATAAAAACCAGTTGTAGCTTTACTGGCAAAATTAAGTCGCACCAACATTAATCAAGTTGTTATATCAAGAAAAACAGCAAATCTTGAAATTTTTAACCTAGCAAATGTCTTGAAACTGCAGTGGCTACATTGATTTATGGGCAACAGAGTCTTACCCTTCCGTTTGTGAAATACCTTTCACGACATAATTAAAGTGGCCATTTGAAGCGCAATGTTTTTTAGTGTGATTATCGATGTCCAACCTGTTCGGTTTAAAGATTACATACGTGATCAAAGAACAATAAGTGACTTTTCTCGCTAAAAATAAGCGTTAAAGTTCTAATGTGAATCGTGTGGTTCACGAAATCTGAGCACGAAACCGCATTATTGAATGATATAATTTATCCTATGCATACGTAATGGTTAACGATCTTACAACATTCACTCTGTTTTCTTCGCTGAATAGGCGATCTTGCTGTTTGGAGATTATTTGAAACAGGAATACGGTGGCTATTTCTACGCCAAAGCCCAGAACATTTCTCTGGATTTGACAAAAGCTTTTGACAAGACCTTTGAAGATTATGATGTGTTGGTAATGCCAACAATTCCATTCAAAGCTCCAAAGTTGCCAACTCAGGATATAACAATTCCAGGTAGTTGAAGTATTAGATAAATTATAACTGAAGTAAAATTTAGCTAGAACATTGCACTTACTTTTCCCATATGAGGATGGATTCGGAGTAAAATTAATGTTATAGTTTTTATGATGCCTTGTCTGATTTTTCTTTCATTGCTCAGCATGACGAATCTCAGTAGTTCTCCGTACTTGTTAGTTTTACGTCTGACCTTCAGGGGGTTCTAAATTATACGAAATGATGTACAGTCAGTCAAATAGAAACTTTTCAGTTTGATTTAATTTTCCTTTCATTCGACACACCGAGTAATTTCACATAGCAGGCACATACGTATGTGCAAAAAACCCAAATATCAACGCTAACAATTTCCCTTTCAGTGCCCCACGACCCTCAAAGGCAATGTTTTTAGTCGTTCGGATCCTTTATAGTAAGGAATTAAAACGTCTTTGACTGATAGAAAAGCATATATAGTATGTATAGTGCTTTGCTGTGGTAACAGAAAGCAAATTCAGAATTGCTCTTTTATAGCAATTATTAAAAGTTTCAAAAGACTGTCAGAGATCTAAGAGTATTTGCGTACATCCTTTGTTTTATTTGAAAGATAACCATGTACAGCTTTTATCAAGAGACCTTTCACTGGTTCCTTCTCTAAGTCAACTATAAATCGAAGAACACGAAATCCATTTTCTTTTACAGATATCTTTGAAACTGGGCTAAACACGATTACGAACACCGCTCCATACAACGTGACTGGCCACCCAGCCCTAACCATTAATACTGGTTTTTCTGATGGACTACCTGTAGGCATGATGATGGTTGGAAGGAAGTTTGACGAGTCAACGTTGCTCAAAGTAGCCTATGCGTACGAAAAATTGCGAGATCAAATTGAATGAACCGATTAAACAGATTCGTACTAGATGATAGGACGTAGAAGGCCTGTTCGAAGTTTTTAATGTGAAAAAAACGCCTAGGTTCGGTGGGGTTTTGTAGGGTAGGTCGGATTACCGAAATCATACATTTTTTTTATTTGGCCTTATGGACTTTATTCCAAATCCCTCTCCAACAATCAAGCAAGCATCGGAGAGGACTCTCATTTGAGTCCTGTATCTATCTGATTTGGACTCACAAAGGAACATTATATAAAGCCATACGCACAGTACCGAGTCTGTAAAGACAACAACAAGGAAGTATGCACAATTACACGCAAATGATTATTTTGCTTAAAACATCTTGATGTAGTGCAAGTTATTCTTGGTAATAAGGATCTGCCAATTGGTGTCAATATTTAGTGGAAGCTCAATGAATTCAGTGAAAGCAAAGTATAAGTCTTTGTTCCTTACTGTCAAGTTAATGTTGAGTGCTTCCACAGTAAGTGTGCTGCTGGCTGCAGATTTCAGACCAAACGAATGGATACTCAACGAATTAAATCAAAATACCAATAAACCAAAAGTGTACCTTTTGTCATTGAATATATCTACATAATCGTCTTATGAGTTACACTGATTTATTGAGATCTTCTCAAAATACTGGTAACCCAAGTGACCTTGCAACAAGTCAAAATTTACAATAAGTATGAAGTGGCTAAGGGAAAGGGTAAGATGGTGAGGTAAGGCGACGACACACTGTGGTAAAAGGATGAAGAGTCTTCTGAGAACAAAATTGTAATCTTACATCTTTGAGACAAGCTTTGTAAACTTTCAACAATATTACAAGTAAAATATCTGTATCTCAAAAAAGTAAAATGCTTGTGTCGAGATGCTTAGTTATAAATGCTTCCTAAAAACTGATTACTGAAACGATCATATGCTAGTTTCAAACCATACAACTAGCAAACGTTTTTGTGTTGCGAATGTTCATTTCGGTTTTAGGAAGCTTACAAAAGAAACTTAAAGGAAGCCCAGGATGATTTTTCACTGAAATGAAAGTGTTTTAAAAATGCAAAAATAATCATTGATGTCAATTTCAGAGATCGTTAAACTTCTTTACCTCAATGTGCGATTGTTTGAAAGTTATGTTAAGATAGAAAAATTATTTTATAAAAAACATATTTGCAGTAGATCTTTTTAGGATGTGGTAAGAATGAAAAAAGTCAAATTTATATTTCATTTTCCAAGATTTGACATATTCTTTGAGATTGAAATACATCTGGAGAATTCTACAAAATGTTATTTGCAATACATGTACGGACAAATTAAAAATTACGAGTAACTTGAAATTATCGTAGTTTTTCAAATTCTTTGTTAGAACCTAAAAATGTCAACATTTTTTTAAAATGATCTTTGTCGCCATAGTCCGTAAAGGAGCCGTTTCAGTACCCTTTGCATTTGATAGTCAAGGGTTAGCTAGTGATTTCGTTCATTGATGTTTCTGGGATGTAATGGACGCAAAATCATTGGTTTGGGATCATCATCTTAAATCTTGTTTTATTGCTTTCAGTCATCATGGTTTTGGAAGACATTTTTCATAAATTTCTAGATTCAGATTATATCTTTATATCTGTACGATGTTTTTAGCTGCTTCCGTCGTAAGGTCACGTGTACTGTTCGTTGGTTTCTGTTTCAGTGCCTAGCGGCTGTTTCAAGGACAGAACAAATTTTGCCTCTTTTCTTGAAAATATTGTGTTTCAAACTAGAGAGGGTGTCATCCCATGGAGATAGGCCTACTTTTACTGTTGGCTATATAATAAACTTGCGATAGTGAGCGCGGACGGAAGTTTTACGTAAAACAAACTCTCTTGATTACTTGGTTTACTGTTGTATTGTATTACTGTCTCCCTGTGTGTTTCATTTTCAGTCGGCTTTGCCTGAAATAGATATTCAACAAATGAAAGGATAATGAGAACAGCATCATTTTGGCTGTCAGTATGGTACTGGAAAATTTAAATAAGTAATCGATAATTGAAAGTCTGACGACATTGTTAAAATCGGATAAGAAATCACTTCACAATATAATAATTAATATAAGTATTATATAGAAATAATAACATGAATAATAATAGTTTAAATTTCCCTGAAAATTTCACCATAAGAGTATTTTGGGTCGAAAAGACCAAATATATATCGATTTCACTGCCCCATGTTTCCATGGTAACCATTTTAGGGGTTGAAAATTTCGGATTTTCTAATATCCAATGAAAA
>LD350891.1:71304-92892 GCA_001465055.1 Ptychodera flava
ATTGACATTAATGAAATGCGCTCGTGATGAATAATTTCACCTTTCACTCGGTTTTGGAAAACCTACAATCATGCTTTGTGACGTCACATGGGACATCGTACTTGATGAAAATTGTGTCAACGATATATCAACACTGAAAAACGTTCCTTCCTCTGACAGATTTTATGGCATCTGCATGCAAGTCCTTTGATGTCGTAGACAGTCTACCTGAACCGTTACTTCCAGTCAAGTATCCAAGAACACCTGGTTACAGACCAAGACCTGAAGAAAACAAACACAATGCTTGGTAAACGTATCCTTTGTGCCTTGCAGTATTTCCATAAAACCGCGGTAAATGTATCGGAACAAAGTTAGCTAGTGATTGTCAGGTGTATTTAATGTAAGGAAGGAAAAACATTAGTGATAGACCATTATATTGTGAGAGAGGTGTTAGCATGAAGGCATGCCCCTGGTATTGGGCCTAGAGTCATACCAGAACAGCCTGTGTCTCTTCCACTAAGCTCGAAAACATGTTCATAAATTGGATAACTTTGTCTTTTTTCTGTACTAAAATAGTGCATTTATCCAAGGAAGTAAGCTATTTATTGCCATGTAAGTTGAATAAGATTTATTTCACCTGTGTAAAAAGGTCATACATACTGTTATAAGTATATTTTAATAACAACATTTTTTGCAAAAATGAGCCGATATTTTGTCAATTGTCAGTGACAATACAGTTCTCTATTATCCTATTAGTCCTCTATTATCACTCCTCTCCCATGAGCTCATAGTTCATCCCCCTCGTTGTACATTATTGATGATTTTCATTGTGCAAAATCATGGTTGATTCCGTACTCATCATATTTTTCAGGTACTGGCGATGTGACATAAAGGGTGCAGACACGGGCAAATTAGCAGGCAAGACCTTAGCCATCAAGGACAATATCCCAGTAGCTGGTGTTCCTATGATGAATGGTAGTTATGTTTTAGAGGGATACGTACCAGAATTTGATGCAACTATCGTTACTAGGATACTGGATGCAGGTACGAGTAATTAATCTATAAGCATTAATCTTAGTCCTACGGACGTCTGTAACGTGTATGCCTCTAAGCTCGTACTACAAAGTATTGTTGAAAACAGTGAGCAGTGCATTTTAAACAGTCACCTGTAATCTAAATGTGCCCATATATGGGGAAAGGGGCCTTCCTTGGTATTCAAAATGCCCATGTGAGGGCGCTGTTTTTAAAAAGCGGCCACCCACTTAAAATCTGTGATTGGTTAGATTTTCTCTTTCCATGGTAACTGTGACAAAATTGGAACAGGTGACAGTATACCTTTAAGGAAGGGCAGGAGTTATGGGTTGGGTCATGCATCGGTTTTGTTGGTTGATATTAACCACACAGCAATCGAAAACCATACGTAGTCCACTGAAGGTCTTGTGTGGACACTAAAGGTAGAAGGTGGTCAAAAGTAATGAAAGTAAAACGTGGTAGGTTGATGTCCACAGACTCACATAACGACAAAGACTAATGCTTTCTTGACTGTCTGATTCCAATTCCAAATTCACTTGTCGTCACTGTTAGAGCTTTGATCGGTTCAGAGGGAGGCATCTTTAATAAGTGACATTGTTTGAAATCCATGCAGCATACAGACGCATATGAAGCAGAAGTATGAAAGGAAGCTGTCCGGAGACGATATTGCAAAACTTACCAAGTGACTTCTCCGATCGCAATTGAGATTGGCCATGTTCATCGTTTGTTACGTCTGCCTGCAACATTTGCCTTGGTAATGGAATTTCTTAGGTTAATTCTTTTTTCTAAATAGCATATACAATGTTCCTACAACTTGATGACTCACTGAAATTTACATTGTTCTGTCTCAGGCGGCCATATCCTTGGCAAAGCATCTGTTGAAGACATGTGTTTCTCTGGAAGTAGCTTCACATCCGTCAAAGGACCCATTCGAAATCCGCACAAGACAGATCACAGTTCTGGTGGATCGAGCGCTGGCAGTGGTGTCTTGGTAGGTAGAGTAACAAGACTGCGCATGTGCACGTAGGGGCCGTGGTGAATTAAACCACGCCCATGAGAAATTTAACTCACTGCATTTAAGGAGAGCAGGTTAACTTTTTCTATTTAGGTCGTCATGCGTAATTTGCACTACACGGATGCAATCACTGATTTTGATTTGAAATATTTGTCGTTAAAACAGCGTTTCCAACTTTAAAAAAAACCATTTCAGATCGTATTTTGGAGGAATATTCACCATAATTTCGCCCTCGGATTTCGCGCTTCCAAAGTGTTGTTTGGCGGAAGGCATTAGGAGTCAAATGGAATGAACATCGTTTGCAACGCACGTTTTCATTTTCAATTGACCCTTCACTTCCAATACAAAGACTAGCCCCCCCCCCCCATCCCCCATTGCTAACCCAAACAATGCCGATGACTATGGACTTAAGATAGTATGCGCCTCGAAAGTGAAATACTTAAACGTTTGCTCAACCTTTCCTGAACGAAACTTTCAAGCATTCTCTTACCAAAATCAAGAATAAAATCTGTGTTATCTTGTAAAGTTTGAAACTAGCGAAACAAATTACCTAGCATTTACCGAAATTTGAAATTAACAATGGTTACCACCCCCTTGTTTTAACTCTTTGGGTAATATCAAAATTTCGATTGTGACGGTGAAGCGGTTCTTGCCCCAAGAGCTTTAGAATTAGCCCCCGTAAGCGGAAGACCAGAAAAGTATTGGAAAAATTGAGAGTACGGATATCTATCCTAGGGGTGCATTCTACCTTGATAACAGGCGTGATCAATTATGGACCTAACCAGGTGTTCCGAGATATCGTCTACCTTGTGCAGTGCTTCACCTCGTCTGAGGTTAGGTCTCTTTTGGTTTCAGGGTTGCATACGCGACGTTACTCTATCAATAACACAACATAAAGTTTTGAGCGAATCACTGTCGACGTATGTCTCCATATTTCAGTAATTTGCATTCCGTTTCTTGAAAATGGATTGCAGTGATAGAAGTGTGCAGTGGCCCTGCGATTCGCGTTCTTCCCTGTTGGAACACGCGCGCGCCCTTCAGAGACGCGACGCGAATCGCAGGGTCTGGACGTTCTTGCAAGCGACCGGTCGGATTTCTGCCTGATCCGGGTACTTTATAGAACTTTACGCATCCGTCAATCAAAAACAAATGACAAGTACCATAGCCAAATAAAATGTAAAATGAAAAATAAAAACATACCGCGTATATAGGTCTACCAGTTTCCACCCCGTTAGATAGGTTTTTCTTTTGACGTCACTACCCTTATGAATATTCATATCTTTGCAAGAACCGACAGTCGCTGTATCTGGCAGCGCGTGCTAACAGCTGCACAGCGTAGCCTTCGAATGCAGGCTTACTTTGGGCGCGCACAAAACAAGGCACAGCGACTGTGGAGAGTCTATTTTCCGACTATCCATAGTTTACCCTTTTCGGTGTTCAATTTCACATGTTCAAAAGGAATGCCCATCGACTCAGAATAAGCGTTTTGTTTTTCAAAGCACCGGACAACAATTCCTTGAAAGAGAAACTGTTAGGATAGTAAGGTAGTTAATCTACGTTTTATTTTCCATCTGCTCACAGGTAGCCTGCGGTGAGGTAGACATGGCTATCGGTGGCGATCAAGGAGGTTCCATACGGATGCCCTCGACTTGGTGTGGAGTGGTTGGTTTAAAGCCAACTTTTGGGTTAGTGCCATGCACTGGCACCATTTCCATGGAGGTTACCATTGACTTCGCAGGACCTATCACGAAAAATGTTTACGATGCAGCACTGTTACTGGAGGTGTGTCTGTTTGAACAAGTTTCGCGAAACTTCAAGTTTGCACAAATAACAGCGTTGAGGAGTGAATTTTTTGAAAAATTATCAAACGTTGTACCGGAATACGCTGTTTATTGAAATGCGCAGAGCATGATCTCAGCAGAGATACTATTTGTGTAAAATAATGACAATACTTAAGCCAAAACGTAAGTCCTATATTCTGCTCGTCATGCTTGAACCTGCAGTCATATAGTCATAGTTTTTTTTGCAGTGAACTATCTTCAGTGGATTATCATAAAAGTGCGCCCTGATCTGAGTGAGTTCAATTCAAATCAGCAAGAGAAAAGTATTTTGATGTGAAGGTAAAAAATGATGAAAGAAGTACTTTGAAAAGATCTTGATCAGCGTTTGGCACCAAATAGTACTTATCAATCTATAATTTCATTTTTGCTTGAATTGACAAAGTCAACAGATTTGCAAGTTCACACTTTTGGCATCTATTGATTGTGCAGTAACTCATTCAGTAAGTTAATTATTGATTGCGGGTCTTCTAAGCGGAGGCATGGTAATGTATACCGTTTTGAAACATCTGAAAAGTCAGCAATCACTCAACAAAAGTAATCATGTCAAAGGCATATGAAGTCAGGGCATATGAAGTCAGGGAATGATTTTTTTGTGTATCGTGTCTTGCGATCACACCTTACAGGCGATTGCTGGCTACGACGACGGTCTTGACCCAAGACAACCAGTTGATCTTGAAGTGAAAGAATACACAGAGGCGGTAAGCTGTATATTATCAAAAGTGATGTGAATTTGTCATGACCATTCGCAGATAATAACACTCTTCTATTGTTTTACCATTGTCGTGACTGCAATCAATATATTTTTGCATATTTGTTAAGAAATCATATATTTCAGAAATGACAGTGTCATATCTTATGAATCCTTTGTAAAACCTGTGACAAATTCCGAGGCCATGCTGTGGTTATGACGATGGTAGTGCTCATTTGCATATTTAATAAAATTTCCCAATTAGAGATATATATCTAGATTAACTTGACCAAAGTTGACAAAACTTGCTTTGTAAATTGAAGATACTATGATATGACAGTGATGAAAGTCCGGAGTAGAACAATTAGGAATGTATTTTTAGACTGACTCAACCAAAGCTATTTTTTAAAATAATCCTATTATGAAAAAGGCTTACGTACAAGATCGTTTATTACTGGACTCATGCCTTTGAAGACGCATGATAGTAAAAGTAAATATATATACAAAGTATAGTCAGTTGTCATCACTGACTTTTATTCAGCTGGTCACTTCTAGCAGGTATTACCACTTCATTCTGCACAGTCAGTAACTTCCACGGTATATGGCCTCGCACAGTTTTCGCATGGAATTAATGCACAGAAACACCACAAAGATGTCATTTGCAAAGTTTATTGGAAACGTAGCTGCATTTAGCAGTGGTCCCTGCCAGCTAAAAGTCAATGCCAGCAAAGCTAAGGTCGTATATTGTAGAAGTTACCGACATCAAAGAAAACGGCGACACGTGTAGAAGTAACCTGCTCAAATGGTGTGTGATAACACGTGGTGGAGAATTCGCGTTTACATACTTGAGTTTAATTTGCAACACAATGAAAGTAGAAATTTTAAGTTTTGTCGATCAAATGTCTTTTCAACGTAGTCTATAAAGCTTTGACACAAAAAATTATGATAGTAATTCAGCAGCAATGTTTTTACACACCAAACAAATAGTTTGAGATCAATGCACACATAGTTCTGCAAATTTTCGATCAGATTCGAAGTTACAATTTACGGCACCTATTTACCTAGCAAAGACATCAGCAGTCAAGACCGTTCAGCTAAACCTCAAAGGCCCGAGATCGGGATTAAGTAAGGTGTTCAGAAGATTATTAGGTGTTTGTGTCTTTTGTTTTCCCTTGAAATTGCCATCGTTATATAAATATGTTGCTAGATGTTTTGATTAAGTCCGAACGGGGGTTTAATTCAAGGATTAGAATCTGTACTGAGTTCTGTTACTTTTTGCAGTTAGTTACCGAGATACCAGGAACTAGAATTGGCATTGTGAAGGAAGGATTTGGTTTGCCAATGTCTGAAGAAGATGTTGATACCATGGTTAAGAAGGCAGCTTTTCAGATGACAAGCGTAGGTGCTGCAGTCGAAGAGGTTTCTGTCCCAGAACACACACTTGGTAATTGCAAACTTTAACATACCTTATGCCAATAACTTCTGATCTTAAGCTTGGTGTTTCTTTCATTGCAGTTAGTTGGGGTTGCATGCATTGCTTGTGCTATCCTCCCAGGGGAAAATCCTTATACTTTGTATCCAAATGTTTGTGACTTAACTGTCATTTGTGTCACCTTGATTCCTTCTTTGCATAGATGTATCAGTCCAATGCTACATGATACGCACAGTAAAGCTCAACAACGCAAAGAAAGAAGTCTACCCAAGCTAGACTCAGAAGCTTATCTTAATCATTTTTACATAGTTTACGATTCAGAAATGCACAGCGAAGTTGCAATAGTTGAATTTTCAAACGTTTGTACTTGTCGGAGATTATTATCTGATCGCAATCGCTAGCGCAACTGTTCTCCTTCAATTCTTCCAGGAGGTCACTTGTTTACGGCTTTTGGATTTGAAGGCATCGCCGGTATGATGATCAAAGGATGTGGTAAGTCAGCATCCAAATGTTGACTCTGGTCTTTGATTTAATGTGAATTATCCAGCGCATAAATGAAATAGTAATAACATGTCATTCACCGTGACGTTACACCAAAAAATTAAGAATCGATGACATAGAAACTCTTAAGACATTTCCACTGTGGACGGCCAAAAAACCATATAACTACAGTCAACAATTATATGAACAGTTAATTACAAGGAAATTTTTCAAATGTAAATACAACTACACAAAATAAAATAATGCCAACTCATACGATAGACAGCATTAGCAGTGTCTTCATACATGAACATAGCAAAAGTGGTCAAATAAAGTGTCCGTACCACGTGAGACATGGCACAATTCTTGTGAGATACGCCCGAGGAACTAGTGCGTCTTTCTCGCACTCGTTCCTCAGCTTTTATGAGCTAAATCATAAAGGAACTTGTCTTGTCCTCCTTATCTCTACACCTTCTATCATTTTGTTTAAGGTGCTGGTAGCCAGTATAAAGGTTATTACCCATCTAGTGCAGTCAACGCATTACACAGAGGATACAGAACCAGAATTAACGATATGTCCCACATTTTGAAGGTATGTATACAGCAAGTTTAATAGTCCTGAGGGTTTCAGGACTTAGGATACAATATGTGTTTCAGAGCTTTAATTTAAATCAGAATTTCAGGACAAGGAATGCAGTGTATGAACAATTTTAATTAGTGATCATAATTTCTGAGTCAAACACGTATCAATCCAATGACATGGTCGTCGTTGTCGTCGTCATCATTATTGTTGTTGCTGATGTTGTTTTTGTTGTTATTTTCGTCGTCATGTCGGTGTTTTGATTGTTTTAAACTCAGCAAAACCCTTTGCGCACAGGCAGTTTTATCTTGCCATTGCAATTTTTTAGTCACCAAAAATCCTTTGGTGAACACTCTTTTCGAGACAATCGAAGACAGAGATGCAGCCCAATATTTATGACATAGAGAACTGTTATTCAGCGAAAGCAAGTCCATACTTGGGAAAGGCACAGGACAGTGTTGTCATAAATGCTCTATTACTATATCCCTCAGGGAGTCTTGCTTTTCGGTGAGTATCTGAAACAAGATTATGGTGGTTATTTTTATGCAAAAGCTCAGAACATTCGGATTGATGTTACTAAGGCATTCGACAGGGTATTTGAAGATTATGATGTGCTGGTAATGCCTACAATCCCCTTTAAAGCTCCCAAATTACCAAATCAAGATATCGCTGTTTCTGGTAAGTAATTTACTCCTAATACAATATACTACGTACTTACTTTAGCATGATAGCTCTGGCGGATAAGCCATGGCACATTATTGCTCCGTTTCCAGGGCTCGAAATTAGCGGTAGTCCCGCGTCCACAGACTACCAACTTTTCCCTGGGGCTACCAAAGCCCATGAAATGGTAGCCCACACGGACTACCAAAGCCTGGGACATGAAATACTTGACATGCGATGTCCGTCACTTTCGGACGAGCTAAATGCAGTCAACATGCAGTTTCGTTTGTTTGAAGCATTTATCCTTTCATCTGTGAAGAGTTTTTTTCTGGTGACTATTACAATTTTCTCTTCTATGTTGTTTTTTTCACAAGATGCAGAGCGTTTGATACTAGAATGTTGACTTGCTTTTCCATGTGCAGTCTTTGCTTGCCAGTTCACACTATATGCTGTTGATCGGCAGCATACAAGACGTACTTGTGTCAAGTTTTGGGGTTTTGATGCTGAAATTTCACAAAACTGTCACTTCTATATCAAGAGATTGTGTAATCAGTTTGATTTGAAATAGTAATATAAAACACTGTGTCAGTTAAGCTTGGCTGAGTTTCGCTGTCTTTTATCTATGGTTGTCGATCAGTATCAATGTATTACGTTCGGTATAGAGAGACTCGGGTGTAACAAGGCATGCCAGTTCATAAAGACCATGAAAATAGTTTTTTTTTGTTTTTCTTTACTCAAGTAACAATTTCTTTGGATGTGTAAGCCGATTTTGAAAGTGATAGAAAGTGTTAAAATGTACATAAATTAGCATAAATTAAGCGTCCGTGACACATAACATGGGGTTTCTCGAGTTGAAGCCCCTAGTTTTACTGCTATTTTGTGTTGCTGAACCGGGGCTTATACTCGGACGAGTACAGTATCCCTAAACTAAAATAGGCATGGACTACCAGCCATTGTCACTGGGCTACCAACTTCAGAAAATGGTAGCCCAAGTGGACTACCAAGGTAAAAAGTTAATTTCGAGCCCTGGTTTCATTTCATGAAAAAATTCGATTGAATAGCTCCTCTGAACATATTGCAAAGTTTATGGTGCAACAATATACATTGCCCGTTGCCCATGTGACAGGCCCTGTACAGACGTTCACACAACCCTATTATGCAGGTCTGTGTCAGCAAAGACTCCCATTCTGTGACGGGGTTGATGTACAGGTCTGTGGTCAGTGCTGTGCTGACATGGCTATACATACAGTGCTGTAGACACACTGATGTGACAAGGCCTGAAATTTCTGCCGGTCCCATAATAGCAATGTGAATACAGACCTGTAATAGGGTCAATAATTTTAATGTACACACGATTATGCCTGTATTCATTTCCGTCATCAAAATTGGCACATTCTTCTGAAAATATACACCCCTGAAATCTGACAAATTTTCCGACCCTGTAACAGGCCCTGTAAATTTAACACTGACACACCACTGTTTGTACACAAGTATTTCAGTCATGTGGTCACAACACTGGATACACTCAGAAATTACATCACTGTATACATTCTTTTAATATCAGGCCTTAGGGACTGTTACAGGTACTGATCAGACTCTGTTACAGGCGTGTACTAAAATACGCCTGTGGTTTTCTTGCTGTGCATGTCGGATAAGGGTAGCGAAAGAGTTAAGTGTTGTAGCAATCGAAAATAGGCAACGCACAGAACATTCCGAATAAACAATCATTTTGTGTATATGGACGTAGAGAAGCTTTAAACTACTTTCATTTTTCCAATCACAGACGAACTTTCGTTAAAGTTCAGTGTGCGATTTTTCCCCACAGAAATATTTACAGCTGGATTAAATATGATTGCAAACACCGCTCCATACAACGTGACTGGTCACCCAGCTCTTACAATCAACACCGGGTTTTCTGATGGGCTACCTGTAGGCATGATGATGGTCGGAAGGAAATTTGACGAGTCGACGTTGCTCAAAGTTGCGTACGCCTACGAGAAAATGCGAGACAAAAACAAGTAACAAAGCAGAAAGTTGAACAATACGAGTCTGTTACTACTCATAAGACATTCTACCGGTCTTGTTTTTACCGGGCAGTGATAAATTCTCGCCCTGAAAATGGATTTTAATCAAATTGGGTCAGAAAATTTGCATTTGTTGAATTTTATATCACCTTCAACAAAACCTATCATCCCAAAACCTCTACTTGTTACAGCATATATTTATCTTGAAAATTAAATCTAGCCAGGTTAAATTTTCTCACTCAGCAGAGCCGAAGGGCAAGTAAATTTTTAATTAGAATTCCTGTAACTTTCAGCTAGTCTTTCATTATTTTAAAAAAAAGTTGAATTGATGTTTAAAACAAATACTCTTCAAGTATACTTTACAAATACATTGCTTTTGTAACGCCCTGTCTTGTAAACATTTTATCTCGAAGCGTCCCTTACGTGTCAAAGGCGCGTGTGAAGGTTGTTTGAAGATCGTACGAGAAGGAGATAGGAGATAAGGTATACGTTTTAATTAATTATTGGTAAGAACTTGAATGAGAACAATCGAGAACGGGATATTCCATGGTATGATTTTGTTTAATCTTAAGAATCAATCGACGACTGGCGGAAATTGTCATGTGATGGCCATTTGTATAATGATGATAAGTTTTTAGTTATGTAAGTTTAGAAAAATAGATGACTTCGTACAGGATGTACAATGGATCGAAAGAGAGATAGAATTCGTGACCAGGAACGTCGCTTAATTAAAATCTCACGTGGTGTATACTATAAATGTCTTGGTGTGTCTGCTTCAGCTACTGAAAGCATTGCGATCAAGACTGGTACCTCAACTCGTATTCACCTAAATGCGAGTACATCAAATTGGTGGAGAATCCGGGCAAACTATTTTCCCCTAAAAGAGCGAAGCACTTTTTCGGTCAGCTTGGATGCATAGGCTGACTATTTCGATGAGCAGGGTCTCACAACTAGAATATTAATTTTAAATTATGCATTTACATGTAAGTAGTACTGTCTTCCAGATTTTTTTTCCAGAATATTATTGAAGTATACATTCTAATGCTAGTAGTATTGTTTCCCTAAACATTTTTATAAAAATTATCCTTTGTATATGATCCTAAGGAAGTCTTGGATGATCACAAATATAAATGACAAGAATTTAGCATATCTTCTTCAAATATTAACTTTTATTATTATATATTTAATACATCTTTATGGAGCCGATTGTTTGCATATATTCTTCTGTTTTCAAGGCGTTAGACGTTCTCGGTGACATTCATTCAGGGTTATAAGCAAAGACAGCAATTTTTTTCCGAAAGTTTTCAATCTGATAAAATTCAAATGCACAGAGCATTCGCTTTCTCTAAGTGCTGGTCAAAGTCTGTTACACATACAAACATATATTTATGTGCCACTGACGTGACCTGAGCATTTTTGTTTTGCTGGTGGATTTCGACGAGTATTCCGACTGCCTCCACTGCTAAACGAACATTTTGGTGATTCGGCATCTGATTATCAAAGTCACTGTTATGTCAATAAAAATATGTGGAAATCTTACAATTAAATCTATTTGCCCACGGACCCCCATACAAAGTCTTCACCAAAGCCTAAATAGGATGACATTTTACATGTAGGTCTGTGTAGGAGTGGGTCATGTCAAAGGTTACATTAACGAACAAAGTTCAGATAGATTGTTCAGATTGACCTTTCAACGCAGGCGGGAAGATTATAGGGTAAGCGTTCAACATTGTTCCGCATTTCTTTCAAAACTATTGGTAGTTTCTAAACGATTTGTAGGCGGAAATAGTCCTACAGTGTTTATCTGCTCCAATCGACAGAAACAGTAACTGTTCTGTTCCAAAAATTCAGCTATCAGCATTCTGTGTCCAACAAAAGCGGTCTAACTTTCTCTGAACTTTACATAACCTGAACTTCACATACTGACTATTGTTGGTTAGGAATGACACGGTAGGTACCGCCAACTAGTAAATTTCGTAATTTTACAAAATCGTAACAAAAATATTTCGAAGGGTCATATACTGATTTTACTCATATTTGACCTTGACCTAAAATTCTCAGGGGAAAGTAGAGTTATTAGTAACTGCCCTCCCACTGGCACATATGGAAAACATGTCACCCACAATTTTAATGCCCATCGCCCTCAGTTTCTATGGTCTGCCCGCTCCCCTCTCCCAGCTGCCCCTCCCCACCACTGAAACTCCCGCCCACTTTTATTTACTAGATTACGTATATTTTTTTCCAAAAGGACAAAGAAACCTAGTGTTAATTTTGTACTGAAACATATTCTCCGGTACTAACTGCCAGAAATTTTCTCCTCGCCCCTTAAAAAACAGAAATGTCCCATCCACTGTAATTATAGACTTTTTCTCTCCTCCCGTTGACTAGTTTATTAATTTGCTCGCCCCCTGAAAAACTACGCACGAACACCTTTTTGCAGGAACAGCTTCGTTTGCGTCACCTTACAAGGAGGTACTAGCGAGTTGTCCTAGCTGATTGTTCACCTGATTGTTCAGGTGTCACGGTCATTCCAAATATTGTCGTGTGACCATGTAGACTTGAGTTACCTGTAAAATATGCGTGAAACAGCACAGTCGCTAGTGGTATGGAACACGGCAGACGGCCAATATGACCACAAAAATTGGTCCCAGGGGCCATCTACCATGTACCCTCACTTATACGAATGTCGTTATAAGTGTGTACATCTTGACGCCGATTCTTTTGAAGCGGACCATGGTTGGCTTTGCTCTAGATGACATTCATCAAATGAAAATGCCCGGAAGCAAAACGTTGAAACGTTGGTGCATTGTATGGTTAAAAATAACACACGTGCTTGACTTATCACTTTGCGGAGCCAATGTGATGCAACAACAGAAAAGGGCTTCGCGAAGTGACTAGTCAAGCATCTATGAAAAAACATATAACTTACTATTAGGCCTACGTAGGATTTTATTTTGTGGAGAGGCATGCAAAGCAAAGTAAACTGATGGATACTGATATTGAAATATTGCTATTAAAAATTTTATTTATTTATTTTGCACGACATGATACATAAAATTATCAGCAAAAAATAACAAAATCGTGCATGTATTCCACATAAAATTCTAAGACATTTCCACTGTCATCCAAAATTACAAAAGACCGACAGACAAAAGACAAAAACAATCAAAATATAAACAAAAGGACAAAAAAACACTTCCGACTAAAACACTCCGAAAAGTCACAATATCAAAATTTAAATGAAATCCCTCCTTAGACGGTTCACAAAGGAAGCTGGCAAGTGCCTTTTTACCTCTTTTTTAAAATTATAACTAGAATCTACATTCCTTATGTTACATAGAAGACAGTGTTCCACAACTGCGAAGCTGAGTACAGAAAACTTGTTTGAAAAATTTTAGCTCCTCCTGGGATAAAAACAGAATTATTGCTAATCCTTGTGTTATGAATGTGTACATTTTGTCTCGTGACAACATTAGATGTAAGATATGATGGAGCTTGACTCCATGTTATTTTATGCATTAGATTCAGTTTCAGATATGCCACTCGTTCCTCCTCACAAAGCCACCCTAGGTTTTCAAAGTGAACTGATCCAATGTGTTCCCTGTGTTCTAGAACAAACGTTATTATTTTATTTTGTGTATAAATGATTATTTATGGTATATGGGATATTATAGATGTGAACTGATATGTCCTTTTCTACCATTTAATTTCATTTCTCACACATACGAGCTTTGTGCATCTTTGCAGACATTTACGACTATGGCGTCAAAGCTCCATGTCGATGAAACTTCCCTCAATGATTAACGAGGTAAGGTCACCACAACTGGTATTTTTTCGGTTTGAAAGTGCGATATCGAATTAAGGTGAATACGTGACATCTAACAGACTCGGCAATATGTCCAAATGGAAACTTTGGCTCAATTTCCTGTTGTCCCAACGGCCAGTTGGGGGTCAAACTATAAAAATTACCCTTAGGGTCCGCGCACATACATATGTTTCCTGCGATAGTAAGATACGGAGGCGTTTGTTTGGTGATGGGCAGTTCAGTGCTTACAGGCGATCGTTATCGATTGCTCACCCAGGATTCTTTTGCAACTATTACTTCATTTTTTTTGAAAAATACTTTCACCCTTGTATTTATAAGTAGTGAATCTCGCAAAAGGGCAATTTCCTTGGTGGATGAACTCATCAAAGAAGTATTTCTGTCATCTCTGTTTTTTGGCATTGTAAGAGTAATTTTAATTTTTCCTATATAATATTAAATCGAGGGTTACATGCAGTGATAAAAGAGAAGAAAATGTTTTTGCTTAAAAATAATTGACATTCTGTCAAGTTTTACATTACAAATGCAAATACGTTAATTTAGAGAATTTATATGATCAAAAGAACGGGGAACTAAATGAGACACTTATGTGTATCAACATTGTGATATCAAAAATACAAAACGACTATACACGCCATAAACTACACGAAGAGACATAAGTCGTCTCTCTATTCTTCATCTTAAATTCTGTTGATCACATAAAAACCGCAGGGAAAGCCGTTCATATTTTATAAACACACGCCGTCACATTTTGTCAACTTTTTTGCAGATGCTATATATAGAGCTCCTTCTGTCCGCGTTCCAACTTTAAACAAATTGACGGAAATTGCAAACAAATATAATTTAGATGCAACGAAGGACGAGTTACTGCAATACAGAGGTAAGTGAAAATCTAATCTTAGAAGGAAAATCTCGTTCTCTGTGCATGTGTGAGCAAGCACTTTTCAAAGCCCTACGACAGTTGGGATTCAAATGCGTTCCAGTACAAATACTCTTGTTTGAAATGATATCTGACAAAATCAAGAATATTTATGCAGACACAAAGGCAATATTGTGTAATAATGGAAATAGTTTTCTTTTTTATCGATTTTGTGGAGCAACTAAGCAGTGAATGTAAGTTTTAAAATTTTAAAGTACTTTTTATCTTTCATGGATGAATTGAGTTGAAATGCTTTGCGTTTCTAGGTATAGTGTCCATTACCTTGGAAACAACTATTTGCACTTTGTTCTTTAACAGACTTCATGGCATCTGCATGCAAGTCCTTTGATGTTGTGGACAGTCTGCCTGAACCGCTACTTCCAGTCAAGTATCCAAGAACACCTGGTTACAGACCTAGACCTGAAGAAAACAAACTAAATGCTTGGTAAATTCTGACATTTTTATTCATTCATTTCCTTCCTGTTGTGTAAGTGTTTCGTATCAAATTTAGAGTAAGTTATAATTCTAATACTTTCAGATATTGCAAATTTAGAATCAATATCAGATATTACATTTCAGGTACTGGCGATGTGACATAAAGGGTGTTGATACGGGCAAATTAGCAGGCAAGACTTTAGCCATCAAGGACAATGTCCCAGTAGCTGGTGTTCCTATGATGAATGGTAGTTATGTTTTAGAGGGATACGTACCAGAATTTGATGCAACAATCGTTACTAGGATACTCGATGCGGGTAAGATTTGTGTAATAAGCAAACCATGATGGGGGATAGTCGCCAGATTGATAGGTTCGTCCAACTTCGTATAGGAAGAAATTGCAAGTTGTTGCCTTGAATTCTGTGACGACGGCAATAACCTCGGCACGGGCAAGTTCTATAAATCAGAAATGCCTACACTGATCGGGTTAGACGAAAAGTGAAGCCTTACCAATTCATGGGGACAAAGACATTAAACGCTGTCGCAAAATGATGATTGGATTTTTGAATTGGATTTCTAGCCTGGTGTGGTACTGTATTTAGACCAGTTTCAAAGCTATTAACGTTCAGACTTTTTCCCGGGATTTATAAATGAGATCTTTTGCCCGTCGGTCAGAACCGAATGAGCACATCGAAAGGCGACACAGAGGAAAAGGAGGACTGAAAAAGCTGTCGATAAACGCAGGATGGTGGCAGATCAAAATAAAAAAAGCTCATAATCAGTTTCATTCAAACATTAGGGCCATTTTATGTATACTTGCCCCAAACATAGTTAAGTGATAGAATAAATTAACCTAGGCAGACTGTCGCGAAATTGGAGCAATATATTGGCAGAATGTCGCGTACATCGTGGGGTGAACACGATTGCCTACATCCAACCAATAATTGCCGCGTACGCCCGAGAGAAGGCGAGCGACTGGCACCAGTCTAGTCAGAATGTCTTTTACTGAAAAAAAACTGATTTGAACTTAATCATAACCTTGGCACCCCACCCTAAATGATCGAATTTAATTTTAATGTTTACCAAGGTGGTCGCATCATCGGCAAGGCATGCGCAGAAGACTTATGTAGGTCGGGAAGTAGTTTATCTTCTGTCAAAGGAGCTGTTAGAAATCCTCATCGTATAGACCACAGTGCTGGTGGGTCTAGCAGCGGAAGTGGTGCGTTGGTGAGTATTCTCGACAGGCGCACACGCGTAGCTGGGTGGACGCTTACCGGTTTTCAGTTAACATGCAATCTACATTTCGAACTTGACCAATCAATGCCCTCGTAACAGTCGGACTACATTTCAAGGCAGCTGATTCGTAAAAAACTGTTCGACTGCAACACGGCCTTATATTAAGTATTTCATCAAATGAAGCTTCACACTTGTTTTACAGGTCGCCAGTGGTGAGGTAGACATGGCCATTGGCGGTGACCAAGGTGGCTCTATACGTGAACCGTCTGCGTGGTGCGGTGTAGTCGGTTTGAAGCCAACCTTTGGCCTTGTGCCCTACACTGGAATTCTTCCTATAGAACTCACCATTGACCACACAGGACCTATCACAAAAACTGTCTATAATGCAGCATTGTTGCTAGAGGTGGGTGATATCAATATTATAATTTACTATGTTCAGTGACAATCATCAGGCAAGCAAAAATATTAACTAGGAAAAGTTAAGAAAGTATAGACAATATACCGTCTTCCTCTGAAAAGTTTAATTTGCATATTAACTATATTGATGATTGGAACAGTTTCATTGACAGTTAAATTTACTGCTATGCCCTTAAAACGACTAGCCTGTACCTATTTTATTCAGTACAGTATTTTCACGGGGTTTCAATTTAGGGGATTCCATCTGCCACTGACGAGATTGATTCCCAGAGAATAATTAACATTCGATCAAGTCTGTCACTGTGTTTGGGTAGGCAGTCATGTTACACAATACAGGTCGTAGAGTTACAACTTATGCAACTTAACCGGCTATTGAACCACTCTTTTTTGGGAGTGGAGATTTAGCTGAGCGGTTCTGTCTGTTGCCTCTCCGCTAGGCGACTGATGCCGTATGTTGCGGGTTCGAACCCGATTGAAAACTAGCCGTATTTAATATGAAAAGCTAAGCCTAGGCGAATTGTATAAAACACGTAATATTTCATAATATTTCAAATTAATGAATTATACACTTGTGAAGCTAATAACCAGCAAAATTTAAAATAATAATAAAGATCAAATAATATAAATTTGCCCATTATTGGAATCGAATTTTCACTTTTCTCACAAGCAAAATCAAAACTGAAGCTTTGATCTTTGACGTTTGATCACCGCACACTATATTTCTTGGTAAACAGAGATAGGCTTGTAGTTTTGTTTAGAGAGTTTCCAAGCTTGTGATAACGAGCTCCTAAGGATTTGAAGAGCAGTGTATGAAAGTCTCGGCCGCCATGGGATATGTCTTCGTAAACTGTGGATGTTAGAAGTCGGCATTGTGTACAATGTGTGGAAAACAGATCAACAGCATGTAAAACTCGAGCACAAATGGTACATTTCTGAGACTTTCCTATTGCATAATTCCTTTCACCTCAGGTAATTGCCGGCTATGACAATGGACTGGATCCAAGACAACCCGGAAATCTTCAAGTTCCTGATTACACAAAGACGGTGAGTAACCGTCAAAAAGTGCCCAAACGTTGGTTGTGTTCCACAAGTGATGATTTCAATGCTACATTAACATGTTGAATAATATGTCTTCTTCTTTTCCCATTTTACCTACTAATATTTATTTAAGGAATACCAAGGTTATTTTTTCTCTTGGAAATCTGACCTTCATGAAAGGGACCGTGATTTCCCCAACAAATTCCAAGGATTTCACATAAGTCACTAATGAATATATCCATGGATGAATAAGTAAATTTATGGGATGTACGAATCCTCTTAAATACACAAATTTCCTTGGAACATAAAGATCCATTATTTTAATTACTTAATAGGTTGTAATTTAATATTGAATCTGCATTTTGTTACCCTGAAAAACAACATTGTCGTCGATTGAAAATATTTATTACAGAATCAGAATGGATGAGCCATATGCCGTAGTCATAACTTTCTTCAAACAATGGCCTCGGTGGAAACATGGTCGATTCTGTCTTGCTTGCTCAGGATGTGATGCAGGAGTTATATATTAATCCCTCCCAACGAAGTAAGATGATGTGCGTTTCTTGATCACTTTGGCCCTTTATCCAAGAGCACGGACAGTTGGTGACAACGTTTCAACATTTCCAAGTATAAAATTGTTTGGAAAGAAGCATATTACCCGCTCATGTATTTTGTCTTTCGCTCGTTTAGTTTTTGCTGAACCATTTATCGAAAAGTTTGATTGAAAAAAAATAATGTAAAATAACGTTTTAACGGTATATTTGTTTGACTTATTCTGACTGTGATGACTCAGCAAAAACTACATGAACGATGCCCAAAATACTTGAGCGGCTGTTGTATATGTATAAATCATTTTTTCGCAAATCTTTGTGAAAGGAATGTATTTGCGACCTATGCAATTTTTATTCCGTCAGTTGGCAACTGAATTACCAGGAATTAGAATAGGTATTCTCAAAGAAGGCTTTGGTCTGTCAAACTCTGAAGACGATGTCGATACCATGGTTAAGAAGGCAGCATATGAGATGACCAGTCTAGGTGCTTCAGTTGAAGAAGTTTCTGTCCCAGAACATAAGCTGGGTATGTTAATCGATGCAGTTAAACAGCCAGAGTACATTTTCATTTTTGTCTCGTCTCCAAATCGTCTTTTTACTTTCACACAAAAAACTTAGATTCTCTATCAAAGTGTAAAGAATACGGTCAGCTTTTTTCTGATCTTTACGTCGATAAAACAAATCTTTCGCAGATGTGATTTTCCGTTCCATGTCAGACGTTCTATTTATTTTGTCCAAAACAGGATGATGATTATGCAAATAAAATGCACAGCAAACATAGTTTTAAACTGTGTGAGTACCGACAACGAAATCACAGTGGCGTCAAAGGTCGTCTATAATAAACTAAAGGCACAAGGACTGAGCTTCATTTGTTTGTATGGAAACACTCGAAACACGACATTTTCACTTTCTTCATTATTTTCTCGAACTTCACAGCCTATCATCTGTACACAGCAATTGCAACAGAAGGAGGAGTCGACATGATGATGAGGGGATGTGGTAAGTTTCTACAGTATCCGTGAGAACGTGTAATTTGGATTAACACCGGGGAGAAAGTTACACCACGAAAGATCTCTGTCATGAGTTCAACTTATATAAATATGCATTTTCTAACCGTGCGCGATAATCATGTTCTGAGTTCCTGTACACGATATTTGTCGTTTTCTTGCACGCTGCAGGAGCTGGTTCGCAGTACAAAGGGTACTATCCGTCTAGCACCGTCAATGCGTTACATAGAGGATACCGAGCAAGGATAAACGACATGTCTCATGTCGTCAAGGTAAATAAGCTCAAAGTTTTCAAATTTCTGAGTATCGTCGACAATCTACATACAGAATCATGACCCCTTTCTTTAAATAAACGGAAGTTATTACTACAATGTTCCAAACTGCTTGCATTTCACTTAAACCTTGCGACATATTTTTGTTCAGAATAAAGGTGAAAATTTCTAGCACATTTTTTTCTCATACAAAATGTAATGTAAGATGCCTTTGCAAGGCTCCTGAGCGCTAGTGGCACTGTAGTTTTTTCCGCTCAAGATGTACATGGGTGCCTCTTGAAGAAATATTGCAGCTTCTGGTTCTGAATTTTAAATATGTTGAAACACTGTTGATGGCTTTATATTCGTTAATGTAATCTATCTATCCGTTCCACAGACCTCCTTGCTATTTGGAGATTATTTGAAACAAGAGTACGGTGGCTATTTTTATGCAAAGGCACAGAACGTTCGTATGGACATGACCAAGGCATTTGACAAGGTTTTTGAAAACTGTGACGTGTTGGTGATGCCTACAGTCCCTTTCAAAGCTCCAAAACTGGCCCTACAGGATGCGACAATTTCCGGTAAATGGAATTCAATTTGCGTTTATGGCCCTTGCATTCGTTTTTCATCTGAACCATTGTGGTATATCTACTTATCTATACTTATTGCTTGTTTTCCCGAGAGAACGTAACCATCTGAACTTAGAGTAGCCTATACTTGTGGGTTTCTCTCTGAATCAATCGCTGAATAGAAAACATCTAAGTTTCATTTTCAACATCCATAGTACGGAAATGCTATAGCATAGCTATAGCAAATCAGACTTCATTCAGCCCACTTCTCCTCATAGACAAACACAATTCACTTCGACTTTTTTAGCATCAGTACGATCATGTTGAAAAATGACACACGTCAACCTTTTGTTTCCTTTTAGAAATCTGGGAGCAGGCTACGAATTCGTACGCAAATATGTGTCCATACAACCTAACTGGCCACCCAGCTCTCAGCATCAACACCGGTTTTTCTGATGGACTGCCAGTGGGAATGATGATGGTGGGGAGAAAGTTTGAAGAATCAACGTTGCTGAAAGTGGCATATGCATACGAGAAAATGCGAGATCAAATGTAGCATTTCACCGAAAGCGGGGTTAGCATTCTCATCAGCAATCCAAACAATACAAAATCCAAGGACGACTGTTCGTTTCAGAGAACAAGACTCTAACCTAAATGACAATACAGCTGTGTGCACATGTATATTAATAATATCCGTTGTGAAATGAATCTGTATTTTACTAATATTGGGAATTTGTCTGCAATCCTAGAATGAGTAAATAAAAGACGTATGCTCAAGTCCTAAGTAAATATGTCTGATGGTCAAAGTCAGAAGTGGTCAGCTTTGAATGACTACTGAATGAGGTTTCTGCGCCTAGAAGCACAGTGGGTGTGAAAGTACATGAGTATCGATGAGATCCTGCTGCTCTTAAATTGCCATGTCCGCATCGGCATAACGTAACAGCCAATCTGATAAGATTCAGTATATAGAGCATTAGAGCATTCACACTCTGTAAGCGCTGGTCACAGTCTGTGACACATACAAAAACATCACTGATATGACCATTGATATGACCAGAGCCACGGTCGTTTGTGGTTCGATGCAGAGCGATGACCGCTGTGTTCTGCATTAGAAATGCATGACTGTGACCTATGACAGTATGACTTTACGCCTGCGCAGGAACGGGCGATGTCAAATAAAAGGTGACCTTAACGTGACCTATCAATACAGGTGGAAAGACTGCAAGGTAACGTTAGCCTGAACTTGTTCTGCATTTCTTCCTAAATTATTTAGTAGTTTACTTGAAGTGAAGTAGTTCCACAGTTTTCGTCTCTTCAAGAGGACCGAAACAGGTTTTTTTTTTCTGTTCAAAAATTCAGATATCAGCCGCCTACGTTTCCCCAAACGTTTTTGTTTGACTTCACACCGTACTCTGATAGCTAGTACTTGCATGGAGGTACGTGCTGATGCTGGCAAGTCGCACTTGATAAGCGTGAATCTGTCTCGTATAGGTGTAACAGCCATTCCGCCAAATATGGTAGAGTGACCATATAGATTTGAGCCGCCTGTAGAAATTGCGCAGAAAAGCGCAGCCGCTTGCGGCTACATACACAGTGGACGGCCCCATG
>LD350894.1:4207-26394 GCA_001465055.1 Ptychodera flava
AATTATATAAGGGGAAGGAAAAGGAGATCACATCTTAAGAGAGAGAGAGAGAAAGAGAGAGAGAGAGAGAGAGAGAGAGAGAGAGAGAGAGAGACAGAGACAGAGACAGAGATATTTCTCAGCAGTAACATTACTCTTACTTCCGCCACTGCTACTGTTTCTTTGTGATGTGTCACCAATTACAGTTAGTATAGCATTCTTGCTCTGATCGTTGATTATTCTTGGAAATCGACATATCCAAACACCATGGTCTTCTAAACCGACTGAAGGAAAAAGTAGATTTACTTCTCCTGTACTCGTGTCTCCGGTGACGACGCAGCGATCGGAGTATGATTTGCCAGAGTCCGTGATGAGAATTTCGGTGTCTCGTTGAACCTTGTACCATTCAGGGAAAATATTGATTTCTGCGCCCAGTTCGACAGCACATCGAAGTGTTACTGTGTCCCCTTCTCTGGCAAAAGTGTCAATCGGTAGTGTTCTCCATTGGTACATAGAGTCTACCGAAGAAAATGTGCTGAGAAGTTTTAGTTAGGGACGGACCGTTAGCTCTTGGGACGAGGAGGTGGTCACAATCGTATTGTGAATATCTTTTTACTTCATTGTAAATGTTTAAATTGTTTTTCTAAGTGAGTTTTGATGTGCCAATTTTTTGGCGTTGTGATCTTATTTGTTTTACTTTGTGAACTAGTCTGAAGATTTTTTCTTAATTTTGTTTTGTATTTTTTCTGTTTTGACCACCGCCTTCCCAAGATCTCATGGTCCTTCCCTGAGAATCCAATGTCAAAGTTCAAGTGTAATGTACTTGATTCACTCGGACGCACAAATTTAATTTATCTAATTTTGTTAAATATCCGTTCAGGCATGTGCAAAATTACATCGCTAGAAATTCCCCATCTACATTAGTGGCATTTTTGCAAAGCTTGACTTGAGCAAATGATAGATTAGCAATGAAGAGTTTGTGAAACCCTGTCATACATATAGGGATACGCATGTCATTCCACTTTGACAAACTTCAAGAATGGTAGGATACACTGGTTTTTATAAGGGAAGCAGACACGAATAGACCGGGGATTGTTTATAAATTTGAGGGCACTAACAGTAAGCGGCTTAAACTGCAGAGACCGAGTCCCGACAAAACTCAATTTTGTTCCTGCCCCCTCCACGATATGGCAATATATGCCGATATTCACTAAACCATTAGTATTGTTAAGGCTGCATCATGATATTTAACTAAATTGAGCTACATGTGCCAGACAACCAAATCTGAAACTGAATTTCAAGGCACTTTCACATTATTTAAATAATTAGTAGAGAAGCCGGGTTCACAACCAGGCACAGGTCTACGTGTAAATTGTAAACGTAAGGGAATACGCGCCCTAGTTTGCAGACGTGTTGTTCAAAATAAACGTACAATGTGCAACCCGAGCTCCTTAGGTTTCGGTAATGGCCGTTATTGAATAGTATGAAGGACTCTATGTTTTGGAAATATGTCACTAGGAAGCATAAAATGTTATTTATCCACCGAATGGACATGCGCAATGGAGGCGACATTTTAGGTGAGTAGGCTTGTCGTCAGGTTTAAAAATAGAAACTTCAGACAACTTGTAAACAAAAAACATACACTGAGCACCGATGTGAGCGAATGTTTTTAAAACGTTCAAACTTTCCATCAAGATCAATATTAACGACAAAACAAAGTGCAATTCTGTTGTGGGCATTATCGTAGGATTTTGCTGTTCAGGAAGAAAACCAAAAAATCAGAAGTAGTACAACAAACTTTCAAAAGCTGTAACAGAATACAACTACTTATAACCTCGAATCAAAAACGTAAACAGAAAATATGTTCTTTTTTTATGACTGAGTAAATAATGTAATCGGAGGAAAAAAACTGTCTGGTGATACTTATTCGGCATTCTTTGGCATAAACGTGAGTTGGGTATGGCTGGTGAAAAATCGCTCAATTAAATCCGAGTAACATAATTTTTTGTGTCTGGCCCACAGGGAATTCCCCGTCCCCGAAACCAGTAACATAGGGGAGGTTCCGAGTTGCGTATATCCGCTACAGGAAGTGAAGTTTCAAGTCGGTTTGATCAAAGGCACAATCTATGTTTCGCTTTAGTTGGTGACTTACTGTGATAATATTTAATCACCATTCGTTTTTCATAAAGACATTGGACATAATCATAAAAACAAATCGCTGGCCGACAAAATTGCATTCATCAGGGATGGAACGGGACCAAGCCGTACGGGAATTTCCCGTCCTAAATGTAGTATGATGTGATTACGTATTGCGTAAATACGTAATAGTTATTATTTTTTTTTCACTGACACATACTGTATTTTTGCTTCAATTGGTGACGTAATATGATGTGTTTAATTTCTCTGCATTCATTCTCATACAGTTACCGGATATGATTTGTTAAAAACATTGTTGGTGGCCTATGTTGCTGTATAATAAAATCCGACAAACAATTATTTTCAGGGGTGTGGCCTAACGGGAATTACCCGCCTGCAAAATACAGAACGACATGGTAGATCCTACATACGTTGCGTAAATACGCCTCGGAGAATTTGGTTCCATAACATTTCTTGTAATATAGATTTGTCGCCATTATCTGTAAACAGTTTCGTTTGCTTGTTTCTTTGTTTTTGTTATTTTCGGATAAGCGAATTGACACTTTGTTCGGACCGTTATTGCAAATTAATCATTAATAGAACAACACTATCAACCTACCTGAAATGACACCAAGGGTCGTTGAACTCATTAACAAAATAAGGACCAGTGCACTGTTCCTCATTAACATTGACATTTCCACGTTTGACGTTTGACTTAAGTTGGAAGTCGTTATCTACACAAGCTCGTATTGTGCGTGATGAGCAATCAGAGAAGCAATGTAAAATGAGTGATCGAGTGTTGCTGGTGACTGTTTACCTCAAACCACATATGGTAACCGGAATTGTGTTATAGATACAAGGCCTCCTAGGCGAACAAAAATATTATACATTGCTTGTAACAAACATGGGGGTGTCCGCTTACTCTAAACAAACATACGCACTAAATCATACTGCTCTAGGTGTCCTGCATTTCAACATCCGTACGCAAAGTTTCTTTCTCTTTTTAGCCCGCTGTCAGTGACACGGGGTGTATCCAATACTCTGATTTTCCGTCGTTGTCCGCCGTCTGTTAACAATTGCCTTCTTTTCTGAAACCGCCAGATGATTGCTATGACATTTGATATGCATTTTACTTGGGGCGACCTTACTTAGGTTTTTTCAAATGTCACTTGGTTTGTTTTATTTCACCAGGGGAAAGGTTACAAGACACATCGTACAGTGAAAGAATAGAAATAAATAAGCTTAATGGTAATGGCAAGTTACAACAGTGTTTGTCATCAAATGTTTTAACATCCCTGGTGAGGACCATGGAAATAGTTATTACAAACTGGTCAAGTCCATGGCCCAAATATACTGATAATAAGGAATAATACAACATGACTTTAAAGTGACGAAGCATTTAAGATAAATAAATGAAACAAGCACACAACATAAGTACATCGAGTGGGAGGGAGAAAATACTGAATGGAAATATAAGTTAGTTAAAGGGAGTACAGAGTCGAAAATAAATGAGACTATGTAATGTCAATTTATGTCTAGCAGATATTTCTTGAGTTGCGTCTTGAAGGAATGCGATTTGTTAAGTTTTTGATAATATGTGGAAGGGAATTCCAATGTTTTACTGCAGCATATTTGATATTATGTTTACTTATGGTAAGCTTCACTTTTGGTATAGGGAGATTTCCCTTAGTCTTAGAGCGGGTATGATAGGTATGGGGTACATGATCTTCAATATAATCATTTAAAGTACGAGCAAAACGTTATTTTTAAGATCATAGAAAAAATGCACATTTGATATTTACATAGTTTCAAAACATTTAGGATGTTGAACTGCTCAAAGAGAGGGGGTGAGGAAGCATTATAAGTTGAAAAAGAAATGTCGGACAATTTGCTTTTGTAGACGAAGGAGAGATTCAAGAATAGTGTAATAGGTGCTACCCCAGATTTCAATGCAATAGCTCGAATGAGGGAGAATTCAAGTATTGTAGAGCAAAATAAGAACACATTTTGGAGCATAGTGTCGTAGCTGCGATATGATGCCAACCAGTGGGCTTATCTTTTTGCGTACTTTCTATATGTGCGATTTCCAAGTCAGTGAATGGTTAATAGCAACCCCAAGATAAATAGCAGAATTCACTGCCTCTATAGGTGTGCTACCGACACCCAATCTGCCACCAACAGTAAAAGATCTTTGGGGAATTTTAATTATCATATAATTGGTTTTTTCTACGCTAATTGTACGTTTGTTAGCATTACACCAATGACATAATTTTTCAAAGTCGTCATGTAAGTTATCAAGGTTTATATTATTAGTGTTAACGGATTTGAAAAGGTTCGTATCATCTGCAAAGAGGCGAAAATCAAATACATCAGTAGAATTGGTAATGTCGTTGATATAGAGAAGGAAAAGGATGGGTCCGAGTATGGATCCCTGAGGAACAACACATAAAACTCATCCTGGATTTGATGACATGTCATCGATGCTGACTGCTTGTTGACGGTTATTGAGGTAGCTTTTGAACCACTGCAGGGGTAGTCCTCGAACACCATAATTAAACATTTTTTGTAACATAATACCATGGTCTATTGTATCGAATGCTTTTTTAAGATCTATAAAAATATCAAAGGTGATGAGACCCGGTAATATCTGACACCTGATCAGCGAGGGCAAGTTTAGTATTGTAGTGTTTACGAAAGCCGTACTATGCGTTTATAAGTATCTCGAATTTGTCAAGGAAAGTCAATAACTGGTCCTTGACGACAGATTCTATCACTTTGCTGAGAACTGGTAAAATTGAAATCGGTCTATAATTATTAACATCAGAAGGTGAACCTTTTTTGTAGATCGGGGTAATTTTAGCCATCTTAAGTGAACTAGGAAAACAACCTTTTGTGAGAGAGCAGTTGACAATGTAGGCCAATGGGCGGGATATAAGGGATGCGGCATCCTTTATTAGCTTAGGGTGTATGTCATCATGTTCCATAGCTTTGTAGGGATCGATATTTTGGATGTGTTTAAGAATGTCATTTTCAAAAATAGGACGAAAGAAAAAAAGAGTGGGGATAATTTGCTCTGAGATACTGGTGGAAATTACCGGCCGAAGGAATGTTTGCCGCAAGACTAGGTCCAATTTCAGTGAGAAACTGATTAAAGGGGAAATTTACCCTGACAATTTATTTTGGAATATTAAACTGATATGGTCATTGAAAGGCTTTCGAGTCGATTTAATTCACTTTTACTCACTGGCTAACAAACATTGGTGTACTAAAATACCGGAAGTGACGTCGTAAACTTGGTCATTTAAGCAGTCGACGTGTGCAACTGTAAGTTTTTCCACTTACAGTGTATAGAATGGCTACAATATATAGGGGCCAAGCACTTGGTGTCGATGTTTAAGTCGAGCAGAAATAAAGTTCTGCGATTACCACTTTGAGAAGGGCTGCTTTTCGCGAACGTTGCAAGTCTAACTACTGAACTACAAGCCTAAAAGAAAACTGCCCGGGGCATATCCAGCCCCAAGTGCTTGGCCTGTAAATATATAGGACTATGCGTACCCTCAGGCACTAGAAACGGAACGCTGTAGACAGGACCGCTGGTTCTAGACTAATCATGGCTAAATCAGGGTGTTCTGTAACACATTATAAATGGTTGCACTTTTAGAATTAATGTCGATCTCTTTAGAGCATTGGCATTACTTCGGTGTCGGCATGATTTCACAGCGATTGGATTGACAATGACGTTACAGGCATGATTGATCGCCGAGAGTAATTTGAACTTCGTCATCGGAGCTAGAATAGTCACTTTCCGAACTCGAGTCGCTGTAACTTTCTTACGATGTCAGTCTTGGATCATCGATTGCTCGTTCAGATTTGCGGTTACACCGATTATCTTTGCCATTATGATTTTCAGTCGAGCGCTGAGGTTTGCGTACCGTGTACGCGTACTCTATTTGGCGTAGAAGAGCTTGGTTATAAGTGACCTCGCTTTGAACCCGCTGTAACTAGCAAGTTTCATACGTCACTTCCGGTTTCCGTGCGTTCAACTTGTGGCCACTACGCTAATACGTGCAAGTGAAAGTGAATGAAACCAACGCTATTTTGTTTATTTTTCACTAAATAACGACCTGATTACCTATGGTAGTCTGGGTAAATTTCCCCTTTAAATTTCTCTGCTATATTGGCTTTACCTGTCAGGAGCGTGTCACCGTCACCCTTTAAATGCTAAGGGGAGGAAAGTTTATTAATATTCTTGTTAAGAATTTCATAAATAGTCTTCCATGTTTTGTTCGTGTTACTGGAATCAAGAAAAAAAATGTTACAGTAATAACGCTTTTTTGCTTTCTTTAGCAACTTTGTAAGCATGTTGCTATAAACTGTGTAGTTATTGTTGATGTCAGCATTCTTAGGTGATCTCTTCAATTGAGTGGATAGCTTGTGCTTTGTCTTTATTCAAATAGATAAACCATTTGTGTACCAAGGTTTAGACATTGGTTTATGCTTGATTTTGTACTAGCGAACATGGGTGAATTAGGTGAAATAAACATATTTGTATTTTGGGGTATTTTTTGCTGTTTTTTTGTAAAAAAACTTCTTTTCTGAACCTACATGTCCAATTGCCTTGGAATTTTATATGCAGTTTACTTAGGGAGCGTTCAGTTATTATGGCCGGGGTGCGCCGGCAAATTCTTCCTGTGCATCAATCAAAATAAGCGAGCCCCCTACCCATTGCACCAAATAATTGATGCCCCCCCCCTTTTAAGATGACAAAAAATTCATGGAACCCCCCCCCCCATTTTGCTTGTGTAAAGCTGTACACAAAAACACCTGAGAGGCGGGGGCAATACAATAAAACAAATTATCAGAGTTTTTCAAATTACCCCCTTTACAAACTTACAAGGTGTTTATGTTCAAGTTTCCCCTTCTGACTTGCTATAATTTTGACATTACCCCTCAAAGGGATTGGATAGAAATTACAGGGGGATTGCAATATTTTTGCGCAAGCGTTTGTGTACAAAATTTTGATATTTGGATTAAATTGATAATCAGCTGTTGATAATGTTGATTCACTTTACATGGTAGTCTATGAGAAAACAATGTAATACTTTTTCAATATAAAATTATATCTATGCATGTATAGATATTTGATAATTGATATAAAATTACTTAATTGGAATAGGGTTGCACAACTGGTATGTGGACAAAAAAATTGACTTAAGAATTTCACCAAAAATGTTCATCCACTATATATGGGAGTCTATGATAAAATTGTGAATATTTTTTTTTCGATGAAAAACTTGCTATACTTGTGCACATAGAGATGTTGAATAATTAACAAATTGTACTTGATTAGAATATGATGGTTAAATGTGCATATTATGTGCAAAAGAAATCTGATTTTGGAATTTTACTCAAAATGTTCATCCACCATACATGGGAGTCTATAAGGAAACTATGAATATTTTTCCAATACAAAAAGAGGTAAAGCTGTGTATTTATGTACTCTCGATTATAAATATTAATGTACTTGAATAGACTGGGTGGTAACAAATGGATATCTTCGCCACAAATTGGATTGTGGAATTTCATCAAAATGTAGATTCACTATACATGGGAGTCTATGAACAAACTATGATTATTTTTTTCCAATACAAAAATAGGTAGATGTGTGTATTTTTGTACTCTCTATTATTAATATTAATGTGCTTGATTAGACTGTGGTGGTTACAAATGGATATTTGTGCAAAAAATTGGATTCTGGAATTTCACCGAAATGTTGATTCACTATACATTGGGGTCTATGAGAAAGCTTTGAATAATTTTTTCCCGATACAAAACTATCTAAATCTGTGTATTTATAGACATTTGATAATTCATTGTAAAGTACTTAGTTAGACTAGGATGGTTTAAGGTTGATACCGTATTCCTCCGATTCTAAAACCCCCTTCTCCGAACCAAAGGTTATGCAAATTTTATGCCAATTTTTTTTATTCATGCGAGCGCTGCAGAAAACTCATACTTTGTGATATCGACTCATGGCCATGCTGCGTCGATACTGGCAGTCCAAACTGTACAGTATAAATTAATGGAGATTTACAAGTTTTGAAATTTAGCATATTTGCTATACCCTCTTTTGCCAAACAATACGATAGCAATAAATCTTCGTAATTCGTGTATAGATAATCACCAATATACTTCTTTGCGCTCCCCAGCAGCAGCTAGCTCCCCATAGCATGGCCGCAAAGGTCAGACAATGAGTAAAGAGAAAGTCCCTAAAGTTGCGCTGGCTCTGATTGGTCAATTCACGCAATAGGTCAAAGGTGTTAGTGCATGGGGTCAGGGTAAAGTTCTGTTCAGCACATGCATGTGGTGGTGTGCGTCCGATGTTTTCTATTTACGATTTTCAATTAGCGTACTCCTTAAAATAAACGATGTGAGTTTATTGTTTTGCTCCTACGGTAGTTTCAAAAAGTCTAACCGTATTTCTAAACGAAATGTGATCTTACGAACAGGCAGGCGTTAGGCTTGAACTGATAAAGTGTTGAAACATCGGCTGGCAATGGCCGAGACGAAAGATTGCTACGCCAATCTGCTTACGATTTGATAAATTGAATTTTTGGCAATAAATCTTTGAAGTTTTTTTTGTGTCGATGAACGAAATGTATCTTGTTGTGGAATTCAGTCATCTATGATCAACCGTTTGAAATATGGTACAAACATGCACGTTTTCGTTCTAACTGTAAGTGTATAGGGCCGTTTATGAAGTTGGGTATTTTTCCCTAGCAAGACTTCGAAAGCATGCATAATCTTGAAAATCTTTTACACAATCGCCTACTCATTGCCGGGACTAGTTCAGGAAACGGACACATCAGAGCAAGAAATGCCGTTCAAACAATAAATACATTTATTACATGAGAAAAAACTATGTGCAAAATTGATTAAACATTAACGACAGAAATTCAAAGAATGTGTACAAGAAATTGGATTTTTGAATTTCACTGAAATGTTGAATCACTATACATTGGAGTCCATGAGTAAACTATGAATAACATCTTTTCAATGCTAAACTAAACTAATTTGTGCTTTTATTGGTGTTTGACAATTGGTACAAATGAATTTGATTTAAATAGAGTATTTGAAAGTTCAGATGTGGACAACAATATTTATATTGGAATTTCATCTTAAAGTATAATTTCACTTTTCATGGTACTAGTAGTCTACAGGTAATTGTTAAGTAATTTCCCTGAACAAATTTACCATACCTCTAATATGTAAGTAACAGTAATTGTTCATTGCCCTCAGTGAGCTGAATTTAGAGTAAGACAAGCCTCAGAATTGCCAAGGCAAGATGTTAATGTGACAGATAATTATTCTTTTGTTCAGATTGACAGTTAAGTAACTTCAAAAAATGAAATTATGCAGCGAATCATTTTTATCTTCAGAACATTTTTGAACACTGAAAATGCCTTTTGATGGGACGGATACTTTTGAAAATTAAGTGACCCCTTTCAGGGCTATTTGAAAAATGCATGACCCCCCACCTTTGCAGTTTCAAATTTAAGGTGACCCCCTGGTTTTTGCCGGCCCATCCCGGCCGCAATAACAGAACGCTCCCTTAGAGTGACTTCAGTTAGATTTCTTCGAATTATGCTGAAATTTCCATATTGTATTTTTAAGGCAATTTTTGTCATTTTTGGTCAAAAATCTTTAAAAATCTTTGAAATTACATGTCTGATCGCTTTGATATTTTGCACAAGACCACTATGCTGGAAATGTAACATTACTTCCCTCGGTTCCAATCTTCTCATTGTATATTCGAAAATCAGAGTCGGATGATAAAAAGCTCTAGTGTTCTGAAAATAATGTAATATTACGCCAGACTTAATGAAGTAAATGAGAATTGCAAACGAACAAAAATTACATAGTAAACATCTACATTGCCAATGTACACATCTAATGTTTAGTCAACTTACTGTTACAATTTTGAGAATTGCTTGAGGAGAGTAAATAGTTTCATTGATATACTTTATCTTGTAACAATAATTGTGCTTTCCCAATGGTTCATTTATGTTTACGGTAATACACATTTTATGATGTTATAACTTAGCAATTTTTAAACGATATGTGAAATAAATCTACTTTTCACATTGCAAGGTCACTGGTTATAACCGATTGGTCAAGAACAGGTTCTGACTTGCGTAAAGAGTATCCGATCGCATCCAATTGCATTTGAAATTTAGGCCCTGATCAATGACATGTCTGGACACGCAAATATTCAGACGCAAAGTGCGAACACTTGCAATGATACACATGAGAAAGACAGAAAAAAGTGAATTTGAAAAAGTGGTGTCATTGCCACATGAAAAACTGTATTTGTATCATTCATGAACAAAAATTTAAAACGCTAGGTATAATTTATATTTACAAAAATGATTGGATATCCTAAATATAGTTCCATTTTCAGCAAATGTAATCAATTAATTGTGTGCTGTAAAACACAACAAAGTTCAGCAATGAAATCATAATAACTTAAACATACTAGGCGTTGAATAATATCCAATAATATGCCTTTGTTTAATTCCTATCATTTCTATTGTCCTACAGTAGTTACCACATGCACAAGGCAACTTTGTCGTCTCCTAACAGACAACACTGGGATTTATACTCTGATCGTTCTTCGTCGCGACAACTTACGTCTACGTGATCGAGTTGCGATGTGCTGGTCTGTAACTTGTAAATATCAGTCATAAGTTTTAGAGTCTGACAAAGTACATCCACTTAGCATATTTCGAGTCATTCTGTGTTAGTTTTGTTACCAATATGCAGTTAGTATCCGTATAGACCCCAACGCCGCCTGAACCTTCGAAGCCTAGGGCTCATGTACTGTCAGGCTCTACGTTACACAGTGTTCGTGCTGTTGAGATTCAGTCGATTTTGGTTCTCAAAAGTTAACGTAACTTGTTCCGAGTTAAATTTCTAGGCCTACGGTATCCTTGAAATTGTTCATAACTTCGCGGAATTCGTAGGTATAGTGTAAGGTCATCTGGCATTCGCTCCGTTCACAAACGTCAGCGCAGAGTTCCTCGCTCACGCGACCGATCACTAGAAATGATTGATGGCGAGCAATGATAGAATAATACCTCAGCACAGCACTTTCCTGTGTCGTATCAGCGTGAGCGCCATTCGTACTGTGTCATAAAGAGACTGAACGATGTCGAATACCTGACGCGTTGCTGCCTTGTTGTGTGGATACCACTTGCCGTTGTTATTATTTAAACACCACCAGACAAACGACGGTTTATAACGCCGATGCAAGTCATTTGGATCGATAACGAAATATAGTGGTCCTGTTGGTTCTTACAAAGACCTACTAACGCTGCTTGCAGCTTTAATTTATTGTTGTTGTTGTTTGTCTTTATTATCACTCAGGTATGAGTTATAGTGTTGTGAGTACGACCCGATTGAAAGCACCGTATAACGTATTTTGAAGTGCGATTTTACACAAATTTGCCACTTCAATGCAATAAAATCATGGTCATGGTCTTCAAGGAGTTGTTGACTACGCAAAAATTTCTTTTTAATGTTTCAGTTTTATGATTTGTCAACTTAGGACAAAGTTCCAAAATCCCTACTGTAGTCAACGTCTTCTTTTGTAAGGATAAAATATAAGCTTGACATAAATAATGAGTTTGATGTCAACGAATATTTCCTGAATAAACATTCAAGCCAAAGGAAGCATATTTTGGACACAGCGAATTTGTAACACTCAAATATTGGAGTAGCCTTGGTGTTTCATTGATGTGCCAGATGTATTTTAGAGTTCATTAATATTGCTTTCGACATGTTTCCTGTGATTTGCTGCTCTGAAAATTATGAAATATCTGTACAGATGTCTTTATGGCGTCACGTAAAACGCCTGAAAACATTCCTGTATTTCAACGAACCCCGGACACGAAGGATTGAAACGAGCAGCCATAACATAGAAGATCAGAGTTTCTTACTTGACAATTTCACTCATTTTCTCTATTGAATATTGCCAACAACGAAGGTACAAATTGTCCAATATTTTGATTTAATTGTCTTCATCGCTGGAATCTGATTCGATGACACGAGTTCGACGACGTTTAGCCTTGCACTCGCAAGCCGGTATTGACGTGATATTGAAAATGCAGTTTGTCATGACCGCGCCTGCAAACAGTTGTTAAAACTTGTCCGTATTTCCAGAAACAGAAGGGATGGCCGAAATCTGCGGCTGACAAAGCGAATTACTTGTAGTGGCATTCGTATTTTCTGAGTTGGTTTCGCTGTCAGTAAATAAAATCAATAAATCTGTTGGATTTGCTACATTTCAAGGAAATACAGCTATCGTATTTTCTTCCCGTTAAAAAAATGAATTACCAGAAAAATCTATTTAAAGTCGTCTAATTCTATGACGCCATGTCGTTTAAGTAAATAGTATACATTTTAGAAAGACCAGAATGTAAACTTTCAAGAACTATAAGATATGTGGCATTTCAAGCCAGTTTACTTCATCAAGGGTAGAATATTGTACCCTATGCTACTGGAATGATCTTTTACTGCAAATAAATAAACAGTATTGTGACGTAGCCACCAGATAGTTAATATTGTATCACTTGAATTTAGCTGTAAGACTGACAATGACTGTGACCTATAGTAACCCCCTTTTGCACGTGGTGCATCGTGAGAATGATTCCCTTGTTTATCTTTGAGACTGTTTTGATGTAACCGTTCATCCGCCATTAGTGAACGTATTGTTTTGACAACTGCTTAAGTCATTAGCATTGACCGGACACTTAAGGAAGTCCTGCTGCGTTATGTTGACAGATGTATTGATGGGAGTGACCTTCCTGTCCTCTGCACGTATGCCGACTGCCGTTAGTCGATTCTTTAGATACTGATAGATGCATACCAAAGGCATGACAATATGCAGATGTAGAGACAATTAAAGTTGTATACTTTCTAGACAGAGAGACACTTCACATCACTTCACGTCTTGACGCATTCCTGTACAGAGATGTAGACGCTCTGAGACTTTGACGCACTGACCTCGGTGAGAAGCACAGTCTGTTTGACTGTGGTGGACCATGTCTTTGTAGAACCTGTTGCGACGCTCGAGACGACACTGACCGTGACTGATGCCTATTATTAGACTAGTGTGAGACATAGAAGTTTTACCGTGTAACTTATGTTACTCAGCTGAATAAAGTGCTACGACTTAGAGTATATGTGTGTACCCGTCGCCGTCTATACTGCCTGACGTTTCCTTGCCACAGAGTGTACGTATCCGATAATAGCTACAACCACAGCAACGCTACGAGACATATTTGGTGGCCAGCGGTTTGGATCGACTCAAGCCAGCGCCTTCTGCTCGACGTGATATTTTGGTGACGCTCATCATTCGAAGGATTGGTACGTACATTTGTGTTGCTCGAACATTGTTTGTATTATAATGCTAGGCCGTAGACAACGATCAATCGACACCCATGTTTCAAGATATCCTGATGGCCGGATATACCGAAGCCAGAACTGTTGTAACTCCATCAAGATTTCATGGTAGACTTGGTGACGACGTTGAAATATTGCCTGCCTATCTACGAGAATTTGCAGCAGAAATACGGACATTGAACGGTCTTTGTGCTTATTACGAAGAGACATATGAAATTGAACCTGTAAACGAACAGTTGATGTAATTCACATTGCTACCGACGACGACTATGGCGCGTGTAGCAGTAGACGACAGTAGCAGTAGTAACCGGGTGATGATTCCGGCGCGCGGAGACGATCATCGGCCCACGTTCCGGTCTGTAGTGGACGAAGACCGAGGTTCCGACAGAGGCTTTTTACTGTCAACCGGCCACAGGAGGCGTTGACCCAAAGGTAATTTGTAATGCCGAGGAGATGTGTTTTGAAGTTTCTGACGACGATGATGTTATTGTATGTGTATCGAATTTGGGTGCTGGAAATGACGATGTGTGTAATAATGATGATGATCACCCAGTGAATGCCGGTTCTAGGCAGACGTGCCTTGACGAGAACCGAGGAAATTGCGACTCAGGCGAATTACTGGCTACCGGCCCGGATGAGGTGTTGCCCGAAAGGTAATTCGAGGAGTCGCGTGAATCTGTGCGAGACGACAGATGTGTCTGCCGAGCAGACAGGACAGCTGGATGAGCTGTGTGTAGATTGCGACGTTTTTACAGACATTGACGAAGATAAAAGAAAACGGACATGTGTAATATTGTAGTTGCAATACGAGTATTTGCCGACTTAATAGCGATCTTTCACTAAACGAACGTGGAAGACGGACGAGAACGTCGTGTTTCCAAACATGCGATTGGTCTGCTTTCGTCACATTTGTATGTCTCGTCGCAAATTCTGCTACCCGGTTGGACAGTAGCCTAATTAATTAGTAGCCGACGAGAATTCGTCAGTTCCTTTCGTCGTCTCTCGTCTCATTATAATATTCAGGCGCTGCTCTGTGTTACCGCCACGGTAGCACTTGATTCATGCCTTCCAATCAGAGAATAGCTTCGCGCATGACACATGGATGGCAGGACTGTGAGTGAGTGTCGATATAAATGCACACCTGTCCATCGTGTTCCTGTAATTCTAGGGATTTGTCTTTATGAAAGCTTGTGGTGTTACAAGTATTGTAGGCTGCGCAACCTGTCTAACTCGAGTCGTCCCTTGATATATTCACGGCGTCTTTAGTCTTGCAAAATTACGTTGCATATCTATCACCTGTTTTAAATCAAATTTAAAAAAATAAAATGTATTTCTTAATTGCATTGTTCTGGATGCAAACTGGCGAAACTGAGGAGTCTTTGAATCAGATTGTCACCGATCTGTATCCAAGGTCAAAGTGTTCTGAGCGTCGAGCGATGACACCAAGAAATCTTGCTGGTCCTGATCTGGTTAAGAAAGTACCTAAATGAAGATACACTGGCATCATGGTTTCAAGTTAGCATAAACCGTTTCCAGAGAAATTACGCGTTTGGTACCCTTGTTGTGGCACTATTTCAGAGGAATGGTGAGATGGCCTTCAAGGGAGGATATTGAAACTCTCCGAGGACACTGGGAGTTTTTTTCGAAACGCAATATGCACCATTGACGGTACGTTGCGCGCAATATATCGCCCAACAACGGAACCACAACACAACTTTTACAGCGGACATTCTCGTGTCATGCGATGAGCACCCAATTAATTTGTGACAACAGGGGGAATATAATATATCTACAGTCTGGATTTTGGGGGCCATTTAAATGACAAAGGACAATTTCAGTTGCTGCCAGGCATCGGCTCTGGACTGGAATTGGATGTGCTGAATGATACATATTTATTAGCTGATCATGGATACATGAACAAGTATCCTCTTCTGACAGTCTCCAGCGAGTCAGCTTGTTGGCGAGAACCGAATCGATCGCATAATATTCAATCGTGAATTTGATCGGTGTCGCATTAAGGTAGAGCACGTGATAGTCTATTTCAAGACCTATAAGGCCACAAAAGAACTGTACCACCAACCTCGTTGGTTCATGACAGTAGTTGCCGATATGTGTGCCTTTCTCGCCCAGCGCCAAATTAACTTAGCGCGAAGACGTCGCTAGGGAAAAATCCTGCAACATTGTCTGTTTGGTTCTGTTTTGCCTGGTTACTTATGTGTAAGTGAATTAAAACCATCGCTACTATCAGCGTATATTGTGCATGTAATATGTATTTTTATCTTAGCAAAAATGAATGGTTTACCTCCTGGCCTGTGGAAGTCGTGCTTCTCACGATGTGAACCCTATCATCTAAAAATCTCACCGCCAATCCAAGGTTCCAAATATATAAACCTAACATGATAATTTATCCCCTCCCGTCAACTGCATCAATAAACGGTCCCTTTTTGCAACTATATCTGTCAATTGTCTTGTCCGTGACACAAAGCAGTGCCCGAATATTATAATGAGACGAGAGACGACGAAAGGAACGGACAAGTCCTCGTCGGCTACTAATTAATTAGGCTACTGTCCAACCGGATTGCAGAATTTGCGATGAGACATGCAAATGTGACGAAAGCGGACCAATCGCATGCTTGGAAATACGACGTTCTCGTCCGTTTTCCACGTTCGTTTAGTGAAAGATCGCTAATGCAACGTCCTTGTCATGTAAGTACCTGTTTGCCAGTGAACTGTTAGAAGCGAATATAATCCGCGTACGTTAAACACGATTGGAACTAAATTGGGATAATTGGATTGGCAGAATTTCTCATGAATTTTAGAAATTTCTCTAATTTTACACCATATTCGCTTACCATCTTTAAAATTTTATACACAATTTACGATGCTGTTGATATCTTATGAGTAAGAATCAGTGCATGATAGTATCTAATGCAATATTGTTCAAAACATATGAACAATATTCATATTTGAATGAAAATATGAGAGTTTGTCTGTAGTTTCTTCATTACTGAAACACTAGTAATAATGTTAGTTTGTCATTTTCCCTCGACCAAAATGAAGCTTTTCGATTGATTTACAATTAATTCAGTCAGGGTCATTTAAAATGTGCCCTGACCCAATTTAATGTTTATGAAGCCTTAAATTCATGAAAAAGTCAGGGGCATTTCAAAAGTGCCCTGACTCAAAATTCGTCAATTAGAGAAATTTTGAGCGTTTTGTCTCGTTTCTTCAGTACATTTACACAAAAATAAACTTATTTTCATAAAAATGGATCCGATGAAAGAGGTATGCAATAATCGTTGTGTTTTCGTTTTTTTGTCCGATAAGAACAATGTTTCAAATTTTACACTATTCTATCATTTTGTAAAATTTCAGCTGTAAAAATTTCGATTTCGTTACATTTTCCTAAAAATTACTCTCATCCAATTTTCCCAAATTAGTTCGAATCGTGTTGTATGAAAGATAATGACACTGAAACCATCATTATCGACTCTGTAATTTTTCTTTACGAACAGACTCTGTGATATTGAATTTGTATCATCATTTGAGAGTATTGACAACATTGAAATTTAAAAGCGAATATACATCGAACTCTTACGAACTCTAAGACATGATTGCAACTGTAGTGAACTCTAGTACATAGTACTCTGTAACACCTGTATTCATTGATTACTTTATGTTGTATTCTTATAATTTTGTACTTTCGTGATTTTTGTTTTATGTTTGTTAATTTTGATTTGTAGCAGAGTGTGCGTACCCGACAATAGCTATATCACAACCACGCTACATGACAATATTATAGTATAGCTTTCATAACAATATTTCCTTTTGATAATTTACACTTAACCTTCAGGTCATGTATACACTTTTTCCTTTTTTCACAAAGTTTCCTTTTTTCACAAAATTCAATTAGTTAGATTTGTAATTTGTCGAAATTTTTAAACCTGACGAAGCTCTACGTTTTAAACAGGCCCTTTGATATGCCCGAGCAAACAAAGGAAAACAGTTAAATGGCTGTCTTTAATGCGATTTTGAAACATCCATGATCACTTAGGATGGGGCAAAGCATCTTTTTGTTATGTTGCTTTATGTCAGTTATCTTTCCCCTTGGTTTTTGAGGACAAAAACTCGGCACACATTTTCGAAATGCAGAGAAGCGTCAAAAACCTGTCGCGCTATCAGCGCAATCCCGCTGACGACATCGATATGCAAATTAGGTCCTCTAAGTCCCTAACCAATACGTAGACTTCTAAATTTTGGTAAATGATATAAAAACGATACATGTCAAGATATAGGCACCGCACAGCTTTAAGAAAATACGATGGATCATGCATGACTGTTCACGGTACGGCACATGGGCTCGAAAAATCGGCGACATTTTGGTAAATGGCTCGAAATACGGACAGTCAAAAGCTCGACAGAAGAGTAGAAACTTCTGAACAGACGGAACGCAAAACGCGTAGGTAACACGTCAACAGAGTCGTGATCGTATCCGGTATCGTATCGGTAGGGTATCGTATCGTTCGCGGTAGTGTTTTTAATGTTTACAATGGGCATGCACATGTATTATACGCCTTACTCGCGTATGACGAGATGTTTCAATTCCCGACGGAAACGTTAATACAAGAAAACAAAAGTCAAACGAACAAATCTACGGTGAGCCGTGTGTTTGACTGCATGCTTACAATAATTTTTGAAGGATTAGTTAATTTTTAACTGATGTTGTGACACACCTAGGTGGCTAATCTGGCAAAGCTTGCTCTGATTTCACACGTGGGTACCAATTGACATTATGGATTTTGTCTCATCCAAGTAGTTAAACATTTTTGAGAATGGAAAGGACAGCAAATCCTCTAGGAAAGGAATGTAACAACGACTGTCTTGTTTATAACTCTGTCTGTAAATGACTGGTCTGTAATTGTTGGTAATTTCCGAGAGTCAAACTACCATAGTATTCAGGACCTATTGGAACATACTGGTGTGGACAACGTCGCGTCAGATGAAAAATACGACGGGAATTAGATGTGCCCAGAGTAAGGTAATGTGGTTTTATTTTATCCAATGTTTTCCATGTCGCCTTTATGTTCAGTTAGTTTCCCGCCCTCATTCATGCCGAGAAGTTATACAAAGGTCGTGAGGGTTCAACAAGCTGCTATGTGTTAATATTAACCGAGATTGTGTTGTGCCCAATGAAGTGCTGTATTTATTGCTATGATAACATTTGTGTGTGATTGCGGGTATGTGAGTGCGGATACTTCATGAACACCTCAGCGTGTGGAGGAATCGCAGTAAGAAAAGTTATAACAACAAATCACCCTTTTAAGGGCGGGGATTTAGCCGAGCGGTTTTGACTGCCACGTCTTCGCTAGGTGACTAGCAGCCGTACGTTGTGGGTTCGAATCCGATCGAAATTCTATCGAAATGATAGTTATACTGTTGTTATTAGCAACGCGTTATTCCCGTATATATATTACAGGCTTATTATTTGTTCTAATATAACTTTGTGTAAACTTTAAAGCAAAATTTGATTGTAAGACAAAGTTGCGTACAAGTGAGGTTAACTCATATTTTCTGTCTTGCAACGACGGTAATTTAGTAACGCCTTTACAAAAGAACGAAAAACACTTCCAACTTAACGAAAAGTGAGAGTTGTGTGATATTTATTGTTAAAAACCATGTACTCATTTTTCTTCTCGTATTTTCTAGGAAAACAAATTAAAATACTATTAAAATTGATATGTATTTGTTTGAATTGCCTGTCTACTATTTTCAAAGTTCAAGTCAAAACAACAAATACACAATAGGTATTGGTTTTCTTGTATAACAATAACATTGAATTTCAGATCAAGTTGATTCAGATTGTCAATGGTCGTCAGAAAATTGCCAAATTTAATAAATTAAAAGTAAACTGGTCTGTTACAATACTTTTGATACCACTCAGTTCCCTTCTCAACGAATATTGAGAACACGTCATAGGATGAACTGTTCTGTTAAAATCCTATTGGTTACACTCAGTTACAACAGTACTATTCCGACACTTGATGTACAGTCACTGAGAGACTATTTGTACATAGAATATAAGTAGAGATACAGATGATAGTGAAATTGCTGTGTGGCCAAAACAAAAGTAATAGGCACAATTCATACACAAGAATGTCGTGTATTTACATTAATAAGGAATTAAACATTTCAGAAAAAAAGTTATGCATGAGAGGATTGGCCGGCACCAACCATGTATCCAGGCTAATCCGCAGAACGCGGACGCGTTACCGAATTAATGGCTACCAATCAAGTGCAAAAAACAGATCACAATACTGTGTAATTGACACCATACGATGTCTATGTACGGCGCGCCAAATGTTTCAAAAATATTTATCGTCATAGAGTAAAAATAAACTGTCAAATTTTCTTTCTAAAAATTTAAGTCTTAAACGTGTATGAATAATAAAGAAAAAAGTTCTTTCGTCCATATCATTGCATTTTATTAATGTACCTTTTCATAAAAATAGCATTCATTTGAAAATACGTGTCATTAAATATTTGAATGTGCCTGTACAGATAAAGATTACGTGCAACCGTCCTTCTTGATTGAAATAAAAATTCGATGGAATTACGGAAGAAAATAAACGAGAAAAGTATTATTGCAAAAAAGGGCAGAATGTTATGTAATGCTTAATTGTAAAATATTCTTAAACCGTAATGAGAAGATAAACTTTTCAAAAATTTGGAAATACCACACTCCCATACTTATTGACGTACACGTACACATGTATTTGATATAAAGGTGCAATGAATGCTGATTATAAGGGAAAAAAGAAAAAAATCAAGCACACACACAAAAAAAAATATTGAAATGATTAAAAAAAACAAAACCACAAATAGTACTTGCACTACTACCAAAAAACAAAACGAACCACCATCAGGTCTGACTAAAAAAAGAAAGAGAATCACAATTGAAAAATCGACCGAGATCGCGCCGGCGTTGAGGCTGTAAAGAAACCAAAACGAGGTCAGCTTGGGAAAAAAACCAAAGCGAGATTACAAAAAAAAAGAGGTTACCCAAAAAAAAAAAAAACTCAGTAGAAAAAAAAGAGGCCCGTATGAGAAAAGAAAACAGAGTGGGACACCCCGCAGAAAAAGCCCAGCATGAAAATTGATGACGTCATGATTCTTGATTGTTACAGTTTAATGCCAGAGGGTTTTTGATCATCACACTCGGATGTTGGACATGATATTTGGGGTATTTCAGCGATAACTCTCAGCTTCTAGTCTTCAATATCATCTCATGGACGTCCAAGCTATCGACACGTCCCATTCTATATTAAACAGTTACCAGTTTTGGTAAAAATGGACAAAACACTCTTGGTGGTTCGTCGGCTGCCAGCGGTCCCCTCGCTCCAATGTACACTCGAGGTGGTAAGCCAGCGGCCGGCGGTCCCGTCGCTAGTACAGTAGGCCTACACGCCGGCAACCAGCGATCCCCTCGCTGTAAAGTGTAGGGCCGCCTCTCCCAAATCATAGACAGTCTGTGCCCAAACCCCAACAAAACGATGGCTTGCCGCTAGCCCACGGTTACGTGTGGTTCGATACACAGCGGCCGCCGTGTGGGTATGCATAGTAAAATTGCATACTACGCAGCACTCTGCGGCCTAGTTCTGCATGGCAGGGCTGTGTGTTACCGGCGTGACACGGCCTCCCGTATAACGCCGGTAACACGTACACAGCCCTGCCGTGCAAAGCTAGCAGCAGCCGCTATGTATTGAGCCACACACGTATCCCGTGGGTTTAGCCTCTAAACGGAGTGTGGCAAAGGCAAAAATAATCGGGCTGAAACACTCCGTCTAAATTCGAGGCAACGTTTTCACTATATATAGTAGTAGTAGTACCTGTAGAACGCGAACGCGCCCGACTTGACAAACACTGATCAAGCAGCCGCTATTTCTCTGTACACTGCAGCTCAACACAACCAGCAAAGGGAGTGGTAGGGCTACGGATCCGCAGCAAGGCCGGGCTGTGAGTTACCGGATACGGCCAGGCCGTATAACGCCGGTAACTCACAGCCCTGCCCTGCCACCCAGAGCTATGTATAGGCTACTGCATAAATATCGTAGCTCCATATATTGGACTGTGTGGATATAAAGATTTCTGCAATGGGGATCGACATGTCGTGTATAGCCCTACGAGTATAGTGAGAGTGTCTGGCGTTTGCGAAGGCCGGACACTCTCGCCATACTCGTAGTCGTAAGGCTTGTACAGTTGCGTCGCTCGTCTTGTCGAACACGGAAAACGATGGACGTTCTCTCAACATGCGGCAGATTTCTTCAAAACTATTCATTTTATCATGATTTGGGTGATCTTTGAGGATAGACGAGGAATTAGCAAACAACGAGGTGGTTTATTATCATGGTATTTGAACCCGATGTATCGAACCATACGTATAAAACTGTGTAGAAATCATGTAGGCCAAACGGCGATGACAGTGCGGCTCGGTGGAAGGCCTGCTGTGGGCTACCTGCCATACCGCGCCTAAGGCATCGATTTGTTCGCAGTGTTGCTATGAAGGGTCATGGGTTGTACGTCTCGCTCGTGATCTGACCTGTGGACTGCCT
>LD350894.1:27376-80693 GCA_001465055.1 Ptychodera flava
CTTTTCTTACTTTTTCCTTCCTAATGAGACCGAATTTTTATTTCAATTGAGAAAGACAGTTTATTTTTGCACTGAATCGATAAATATTTTTGTAACATTTGGCGCGCTGTAGTCTATGACATGACTTACAGGTCAAGTAGCGTGTCGAAGACATGATTGACACCTTTAGTCTATGTCTGATTAATAAAATTCAATTTTTCACCAGTCGCTTGGCGTTTAAGGTCTAAATAAATACTATTAAATGAATCGTTTTCCTACTTCTGTATTATTGTATCACTTCTTTTTACTATGTACTCCGCTCTGAATGCTTGCTTCGGCTAGCTGGACATGCATCTGTTCTCACCAAACAACCATAAGTCGGAAGATTTTTAAGTCTATGGGCTTTTATACGCGATCACACCAAGCTACGCGGTCGCACCACTCGTACTGTATTGCGGAAATGCATTTCTTCAGGTGATCCATGTTCCATTCCAACGGCGGCGGGAATTACCACTGTCGTTGAATGAGAGTGTACGCTTTAACGTCGCTGCAGCTGCATGCACCAACCATGTACCTGCTGCTATGACTGCCAATCTGACGAATTGTCCCGGTCAGACGTGCCAGGCGTTCGTCATGAATATGCATGCACACAAGCACGGTCAGCATATTCAACCTCGTTCAACAAATGCAAGAACCATTGATTCAATATTTACGTAAGGAAAATAAATTTATGATTTTTTTACCAAAGCTTGTATTAAATACCTTTATAAGACGACTTAAGCCTGACAGATTTAAGCCTGACTGGAATCCGAAATTTCGACCATAAATGTACATTATGAATATTCAATCGAACGAGCCTGTTATGGGTCACAAACGGTAACCGGCCGCGGTACGCCACTTCGGGCATGTACATGTCTCTCTAGACTGTGGAGGAACTTGTCAAATGTTACAGGTTGTTAATTACTGCCCGCAAAAAAAAGCGTCACACCTACGGTTTTAACATTTGTTTGTTTTTCTGTTTTGTTTTGTTTTGTTTGTTTAGAAGAGATTTTTTTATTTGGAGTGTTTTCGAGATGAGATGCCCTGTATCCTCTTTTGTGTGTACGGAGCGGTGAAATGTACGTCGTGGACGAACGGACGTACGCGAAGGAGGGTTTGGGCACTAAGACTATCTATCAAACCTCAGACATCTAGTTCTTTTGGTTACCCTAGAATTAGATATGTACATAATAAATCCGTGTCATTTCCAGAATTGTCGACAATTTACCGCAATACGCTTTTCCTATTATTAGCCAGCTTGCCCTCGGGAGAAAGTTGACACAAAGAGCTCAAGTATGAATTTCCTGGCAACCTCCTATGCGTCTATGATTATGTAAGCCATACTGTACTGAACTTTATCTTGCTATCAACTCATCCGCTGCACCATTCCTAATACTTTTATCGTGTAGTATCGTAGATCCGTATCAAATATATTGTTACTTGTGAATGATGGACTTAACAAAAACACTTGGCATTGAACATTTAATGGGAATTAGGACTCGTTTGTAAATTAATGAAATATTGAACAGCTGTGTTGCCCTTCTGTCAAAACAATTTTCAAAATCTCGTAGCATTTTGAGTCTTGGTTCAGAAAACCCGATTTATATCAGAGATGACAGCTGTGAAAATTTCTACGCTAGAGATCAAGGAAAGGAGTAATCGAAATGGATCATAAAATCTTGGTTGTTTGATGGTCTTCTTGGTTGTCAAAATGTGCTTGGAGAACATAGGATTTTACTCATCATGAATGAAGTTTGAAGGTTTGGATTTTACGGCCTACACGATGGCCGATAGTCATTCAAACAATGATGGCAAACCTGAAGTCACTGAAAACTTATCGAGGATGAAATCTGATATTTGGCTGGCGAATCGTGAAGAAATGTTATGGTATGGCGTCGCAAATCGTGGAAATGATCCAAAATGATAATAGATGGGGTCACGGATATGGAACCACGAGGTGTCATATAATACCAAATATGAAGGTTGTAGCACTTGTGCATACCTATATATAGGTAAATACACTTGCAAATTTAGGTCAGAGGTCAAACTTGTCAAATGAAATATTGTTAAAAAAACTTTGCTCCCACACTTATCTTACTACGCTTTAAATCACATCTTTAGCTCGCCCTATAGTAAATTGTTATTTGCCAGACACAACATAACATTCTTAGTGTATGCTATTTAACTCAAGATAGTCCCCAATTCAGGCTGGAGCACCAAAATATTTCCGAATAAGCTAGTCAAGCTGGCTGCCTACAAATGAAGCTTTGCGTGCAATGTGTCGCATTTGCATAGGGCTGACACTAAAAAGTTTAAATACGAATATAAATAAATAAATAAATAAATAAATAAATAAATAAATAAATAAATAAATAAATAAATAAATAAATAAATAGTTAATCAAAAAGGGTAAACAGGTCAAGTAGAAAGAAGATATTGATTCAATTCTAGCTCAAAGGTGGCAGCTACTATTAATATCTTTTCAATGAGTCAGGTAGCGAATTATAATATTCGATTGCAGCGCATTCGAGACTGTGTTGATTTATGGAAAGATTTTCTCTAGGGGTTTCCTTGCAAGCCGTGTTGAGTAATGGTTGGACAGTTTGTTGAGGTAATGATATTCACCATATACAAAGTGATTTTTGACACAATGGCGCAAAGCGCCAAAGGTGTCCTATGTCGCCACAATGTATGTGTGTTTGTCCGTCTGTCCATCCGTCTGTCCGTTCCTAGACAGGTTTTGTTCCACTCATAACTTTAGACCCCTGAGTCAAATTGTATGAAATTTGGTATGTAGCATTGTTATGATAAGATCTAGATCTGATTAGATTTTGTATGGTGTGGCTTATTAATTAAATGTTCATTTGCATATTTTTTAACGAATTTTGTAATTAGGCTCAAGAAGAACTCAACCAAATTAGATGTGACTTTGCAGATGATTTGATTACCCATTAGCATCACCATGATGAAAGTTTAGTTGATATTTGTGATCTTTTTTTCAAGTAAAATAAAAAACGTGCCAAGTATGAGTATTGGAATTTTTGTATAACGCCATCTAGCAGTGAGAATTATCTGAACTTAGGATCTGCTACCGTCCTTGTACTTGAAAAAGAACTACGTCCATTTCATTAAGATTTACTGTGTACATCATGAAAACCACATCATGAATACTGATATGTGTGTGATCATTTTCGGAATAAAATAAATGTATCAAGTGGTGTTTTGGAAATTCGTATGATCTGAGTCAACTTGTCTGACTCTGAGTCATGAATGTGTGTCGTATGGTGCCATCTAGCGGTGAGAATCTGGAAGTAGAAGACGTCGAGAGGTACATTGTTATTGTGAACGTCGCAATAACCCCGCGATTACTGCCTTGAACAGGTTTTATAGAGCGATTCTATTCGGTAATAACGATCAATCTAGGCCGCTTCGACGCTAGGTAAGAGTTTTTTTTTATGTTTTTGTCTGTATTTAGAGCCTATGATGTTTTTTTTTCTCCTCTGTCGGCGTGAGTGTTGTAAGTTGTGATGGCGACGCCATTGTTGAACGTGTTGTAGTGGAACAACATGTGAGGCTTAGTCTTTCTTCTAAGTTCTATCATACTTCAATTGAAATGACGCGTTAGTTGGAATCTGTGGTCAAATCCTACATCGTAAGAATTTGAAGCTGTTTTCAAACCTTTACTATGAAACATACATTGTAAAAGTATGTCGATCCATCAGCTGATGAGCTCCTACAAAATACAAAATGGCGGTCACAGACAATTCACGTGGAACGTGTTTCAAAGCACAGGCATTCGAGTCATGGTACGTCCACTGATTACTTATAAGTACGGATACATTTGCATCTTAGCTGACTGGTCGCTTGGAGTTAGTAGCTGTGACTTAGATCTCGGTCAGTAATGATGTTCTAGGTGTATAAACAATATAAATTTATGCGGGCATCATGTTTTCAATAACTGAGTTCCATGAAAAGGTACTTGTTGCCTGATGACGCCATTGTTGAACTTGTTTGGTCTTGCAATAAAAACTATGCCTGATTTCGATGAAAATGATGCTTAAAGTGAAAGCAAAATGTTGAACCCGATTTTTTTTTGTATGTAGATGCGTTGGTTGTTGGGTAGCTGGAGCCTCAAAGGGCTGTACAAAATGGCTGCCACGCTCAATAAGCGATACTCGGTGTTTAAAGTTCTACTTAGGCCGGCGCCAGAAGGATACGGGTTATTAACGTCGTTGTGGGAAATAATTTTCAATGGTCATACATAATGAGCGTGTACGTAACGGCTGTATTTGATTCATGTAACGACTGTTTACCAGGCATGGTTTCTATTGTTCTGAAGCTGTTTTTTTCTAAAGTCTTCGTCACTTCCAGAGCTTTTGTACTATTTTATGTCTTTCTGTATTGAGTGACTGTTTAGAGAACTTGATATTGTCGTGTGCCATTAAATTGGGTCAAATACTTGTTGTGAGTTTGGACTCTTGTAAACTTTCAAATTATGAGCCAAATCAACGTATATATGTTTACATTGCATGACACAGATGAAGAGTTCTCTCTGATATCAGTTTTACAGTGGCGTATGAAGAGTTTATTAACTAACAAAGTGCATAATGTGACATTGTATGGAAAATTTACTTCACAAACAAAATACATATTGTATATATTCCAAATATTTAATATAAAATTCAAGTAATTTTGTGTGTCTTAGCTGTTATAAGACCACCTTTCTCTGACATACTTTTCTTTCTTTTGCAGTAGTACGACGTACTGGCATTTATGGAACTGCTTAAACAATAAAGAGCCAAAAAAGACAGAATACATACACTTACACAGACATTTGGCGCCAACATCTAACAGTGACAGACATACTAATAGGCAAAGCTTGTTATTTCTAGAATATACAGAATATGATTTCACTGTAGTGAAAATCTGAATGTTATTCTGAATTGTATCTCAAAGTGCATTCTCAAAGTAACGTTCTGAAATGTCTGATCAATTACTGAACCAATGTTTATTTTTGGTTTACACTTGATTATATTGTTATTTAAACTACGTTCGGACGGTGCAAAATTCGAAACATTTCAGGAACAGTATTTGTATTTAAAAAACACCAGGGTTAATAACTTAAGTCTGTGTGCATCAACACACTCAAAGTTAAGTCCCTGTTTTGGTATTTAAGACGTTCTAAACGCCCTCTAGAGTTCTAGTGTGGCATCGTTATAATTCTTTGAGCTTTGCACCTTCCATTTTTTAGCTTTGCACCTCACATGTGAACTAATCACTTTGTTTCTTAAAGTCAGTTACACAAATATCCTTCAAAGTTACTGCTACTGTGGCTTTAAACAGTGTCTCTTATGAAGAATTTTGTTAACTGGTCAATTACGTTTGTTCTTTCTTGATATGTCATTAAAATATTTGTTCCCAAAGAATGACTGCATTCAATGTTTCATTGCATTAAATTTTATTTTCCATGGCATTGTCTTCACACATACCCATTCGCAACGGTGTCATTCCAAGTCTCACTTTGATTCTGTAAATCAAAATTTAGTAAGCATGTATTTCATTTACATTCGGTTGTTGATGTCAAAAATGTTGCTGGAAAAGGGGAGGAGTATGAGTACAGAAATGTAAAAAAGTTATAAGCCTTACCAAATTTTAGAATTTTAAGATGGGTTGGAGAAAACTTGAGTATACGTTCCCCATTTCTCAATGCAGTGGAAAATTCGAAGAGGAATCACAGAGTTGTAAAGTAGGATGAGAGCTGATATGGGGAAAATTACGAATCTTGGAAATAACACCTGAAAAAAAAATCGATGGTCCAGTGCAAGAGAGGCGCGTAACTCATTTTTTTGTCAAAATTGAGTTTTTGACATATTTTTGTTCAGCAGTGTGAAGTGACATACATTGAGTTACGACCCTTTTTACAAAACATGTCAGTACAGTAAGAGCGTGACTCCGTACTAACGCCTGTTTTGGAAGGGGCAAAATGTAAAAACACCAAAAGAATATATCGTCAAAAACAGAAAATCAACCTGTGCATAAAATCAGTGACGGATGATGAGCCCTATAAAGTGCTGAACTCATGCTGAAGTACTTCCTTTTTTGCTCAAAATGCAAGAGTAAGACAAACGTAACTCCAAATTTTTTAATTTACTTAAAATGATTTCTAAATGATAACCTTCATTTATGACATTTTATATATCTATGACATTACGCTTTACAAATAAAACCATTTTTACAAACAAATTCAATTTTAGAGTTAGACGCTTTTAAATTTTTTATTCTCCTCTTACTCAGTTTTTCGAAAGAGCGAGTTACGCCCCTCTTGCACTGGGCCATCGAATTGATTTTGCGAACTTTATCAATGTGTATTTTCCAAGTCATGGTGTGGTCTATAGACAATCCTAGTTATTTGATAAAACACCTTCAATGGGGATCCGTCAAAACCCAACTGTTCAACAGTAATCGCAAGTTTCGAGGTGACTTAATTATCATATAATATGAGGTTATCCCTCGATATCACCTCTTGGTGGGGTCGTATTGCTGTGAGTGCGGTTGTGGGCCGCATCACACTCGTCTTCGACTCGTGTGATGCGGCCAACAATCGCACTCGCAGCAATACGACCCTACCAAGAGGTTATATCGAGGGATAACCTCTTTATCGTATACCTATGCCCACGTTATTTAATGAATAAATCTCGTATATTAAAATATGATACGTTTTACTGTGGTTTTTTGATGGACTACATTTATTTGCGTCATCTTGCTAAGGCGGATTGACATACTAGCGTCTGACGTAATCTATCAGCTGGCTCATTGACAATTATTTTACGGTTGAGCAGAGAAATGCTTGAACTCTGTCATCAAACATGTAGGATATCTACCGAATCGGTACGGTACATGCAAGTGTTGTGTTTGGTATTATTTTCCAGAACGCATGTACCATGAATACATGATATTTTTGAAAGTTGTGCTTTTGAATTTGCCGGTCCTCCGACATGTCCGATAGCACTTTCGCTTGTCGTCTGTGCGTCTGTGCTTATGCACGGACGAAACAGCTGGTCTGTCATCGATCTGTCAGTGCCCGTACGTTGTGATGCTCTGCTCTTTAATTTGTTAAAATTGGTAGCACTACTAGCAGGTTAATCCGATATTGACACATGTGTTTTATTTAGTTACCCCGCACTTCCCTATGCTTCAAAACCCTGCCACTTTTGGAGATCGGACATGATATCGTAGTCAAAGTCAAAATCATAGACGAGCACCATGGTTTATTTGATTAGGGCGCCACCATGTAAGTAGTCCGGTATGCAAATCAACAGGCCGTATCAGGCTTTGTTATGTAAATCAATAGGTCGTATCACTTTTTCATATGCAAATATTCAATTGAATGAAAGAAAGACGCGCTGATCATTCCTTTCATATTCAAATCAACAAGGCGTATCACTTTATTGAAATGCAAATCAACATGATAAATCATGTCACTGAACTCAGTACAGACACAATACAGGGCATAGGTATATGATAATTTGTCTTATCTGAGTTTACACCCTACTTATTGTCATTGAGTCATTCAAAACCCTTCTGGAAATCAATATTAATATCACTAATATCTATGACAGAATTATTGATATGCTTAATTAAGTTGGTGTAATCAGCAAATTGTCATAAGTCAAGGTCACCAGATGAGTGTAAAAAAACCATTGATGTACAACTAAAAAAGAATACTATTTGTACGACGAGGTCGTGTTACCGATAGAGACTGCTTGTTGACGATTTGACAGGTTACAATTAAGGATGATTAATGCCTTTTAGACACTTTCAGATTTTTATTTTTTTCTCAATTGAAGAAGTCCCAAACCCCAATAAAGTATGTATTTTCTGAAAGCCCTGATATAGAGAAATCCGACCAAGCACAGTACACGGTCATTATTTGCATAAGAGTTACGTGACAAGCGTTTTGCTGAACCTTCCAAAAACGCTCCCCCTTCCCTTTAGCGAGCACGCTGCACGCTTTCAGGTTGATATTTGTTCATTGACAAGCCTTGACAATATCCTTCGAATTTGTGTCTGCGATTTATTCTCGGCATCTCCATTCAAATTATATGGCGTGACAATTACTATTCCTTGAAAAGCACTTTAATCTAACACCTTCAAGAGCACATAACAAAAAAAACAGAAGCATATAAAGGAAATCCCAGAAACGGATTTTGAGTTTATTATGTTTACAATGAACAGTGTGAATTTCAAGCAGCTAGTGTTTATGGGCGCGAATTGACGAGGTGCCAAAAAAGCTACCTCGTTCACACATTGAATTCGAGAAAAACGCAAAAAACCTGTTTTGTTACTTCGACGCCACAGCATTTGATAAGTAAACGTGCATTAACCTAAACGCGGGCATATTTTGTTAACTGGTGATAAAGTCGACCGAGAATGACAGTTATTCAATGAAAACATCCAAAGAAAATAAAATAAATCGCGGAAAACTGCCGATTTTGGGAGCCTATATTTCGGCACATCGCTACAGCAAATGGCTTCTGTAGGCGAAAACAATGCCGTCAGCAGTCATTACTGCATGTCCTAAATTCATATGTAAATAAACCTGCCAGCGTTCCCTAGATAAACAGTGCAACGGAACGTAGACTTGGTAATATCGGACTCGTTTACTGTTCAAAGGTTGTGAGAATTAAATTATTGAAACGACGAAAAAGACGTCGAGCACCGCAAAGCGGCGAGTTCAACCTCCTACAGCAACCATAACTATGGGTATTTTCGAGATATAAGCTTACATGTATAATCAGGTTTTCCATACGAAGTTTGGTGGGTACCGACTGATATGTTTCCGTATTGTGATGAGTAGCGCTGCAACTTTATCGTGCCTTCAACAAACAGCTCATTATAAATCTCCATTGACATGTATGTTTAAATTATGTAGTGATAACTGTCCCAGCCACAGGACCTAACTTTTTAGCCGTGTAGACTGACTAAAAATTTGTCTCATTAGAGGTGTCATTTATTCATGCATGTAAATCTCTACGCACCTTCGCATCAATAGGAAAGCTTTTAACCCATTTTTAAGGGTCACACCTCTTAACCACTTTGTAGCAAACAGTCTGAACTTTTCTGTGCCAATAAAAAAATCGAGTTGGTAATTAGTCTCCGATTTTTCTGGCTTCGTAAGTGTGTTCTGAGCCAGACAACGATCACTGACCGTGGCCTTGTCTTGAGCGGTATGATGAAAATCATTTTGTTGTGTGGCTTGCGTAAATTTATAATATCTGTCTGTTTTTGGCTTGTAAAATGTATTCGCCGACATTTCACATTTGCTCAAACAACAATTTGATCGCGGGTCTCGGAGAGTTACGAAAGCAACTCGTTCTGAAAATGTATTGCGAGTAGTGCGTGACCACGAGGATATTAACAGAATGCGTTATTCTTAAAAACCCACAACGTTAATTTTTGTACGAATAATGAAATACGGGTCTTGTACTTCGGTTCAACACTATAATATCGCCTTCTTTGACATGTTGAAACCAGAAATGGCATCGTTTGTTTGTAACTACTGCCCGTTGCGTTCAGGTACGGAGAGCAGTATATAGGCCAGAAGGACTTCTCAGCGTGGTTGAGTTCATCTACGCGATTCAAAATGGAAAGTTCGACGATGATGTGATTTTTCGAGTTAACGTAATTATTTTTTTATTTTTTTGTTTATGTTCCAATTAAGGTCTTGCCAAAGTCAAAAATTGCGTCAAACAAATATTGGAAATATTTAAAAAGGATCATATGGATACGAATTCAGACTGTAAATTGTTGAATACTTTACAATCGAGGTAGCCTTTGACCGGCCCATCATCTGATCATTGGTACATGCATATGCTGCGAATGTCTACTCAAAAAGGGTCTGTGATCTGGTTTTTGAATTGCTCCTAGCTCCGGTTAGTCGGTGGAGATTGCCACCCAAAGCAAGGTCATTCGAAAGTAATGTAGAAAAGTCAACATGTGTTACCCGGCAACGTTTCCCGATCGGTCCGAGGAGAGGTCGGCGTATTTTTTTCGCGCACAATTTCGGGGGAATACAAGTTTGTGGGAGGGGATGTCGCCCGACTGTCAAATTGTATGACATCGCAACCATTTCCAAAATAAAACGACACTGAAACCCTTGGTGAGGTACTTGGATGTAATCTTTATTCACTGTGATTACATTCGGATGCATTGAGGAAGGTGCATAAGCTTACAACGCGAACTTTACCGAGTTTGACCAATGTGTAAAATACAATCACTGCATCAGAAAAAAGGTGTTTGGGTTTTTTTTCGGTTACGATTAGTTCGGAGCAGGAACAATTTTGGATGTCGGACTTTATCAGGTATACAAAATATAATCAGAAACGGATATAATAATTTGATGTTCGGCATCATAGGTTGGGATTCTGGGAAAAATTTTTTGATGTCAGACATTGTATTGACCAACATTATATACAAGATAAAGTCGTGGTTTTTGTTTTTTTCGGCCCTAATTTCATTCGGAGCAGGATCGAAGAATTTTGAGTGTGGAACTTTGTTGCGTGTCGACACATATGTAAAATTTAACAGAAGTGGACGTATTTTTTGTTTTCGGTCGTAATATTAAGTTGGATGGTGAACAGTTTTGGTTGTCTTACAGTCTATGGGCTATGGACAGACGTGAAACATACCTGGTAAAACACGTAGTTTTTGGCCGCAATGCGTTTTGAGCGGAAACAGTTCTGTATGTGGAAAACTGACTTATTGGACTAGGCGTCGGAGGGACTGTGCTTCAACAAACATTATTATACACCTGCGTCTGTAACTTATGGAGTTTCATCGTGCAGTAAGTTACGGTATCAGAAGACGCGGAGTCCAATAACTTTGACGCGGAGTACAATAACTTTAGGTGTTATTGGACGCTATTGGACCTTTGACCTCAAAACACTTTTACGTCAACACGGAGAAAAAGAAGAAAAAATTTCACATTTTTTACAAAATTATATACGTGTTAGCATTCAGTACTTCCAAAATCAAATCGTGGTCAGTCCAAAACCTATGAATTCGAGTGAAATTATGCTGCTGACGTACAATTTCTACCGTGTGCACTGCGCAGCGCGGGTTGAAATTTCGTTCTACGCGCTTGAAGCGGACGCGCTCAACGCGTTCCCATCTGCTCGCGATCGCTCAGTACAGTGCGCGACGAGCATCCAAAAGACGCCTGAATTTCGACTTTTTTCACGTAAAGTTGGACTATAAAGGTGTATAATAATAAGGTTATTCCCCCAAATACCGGGATTTATGTCCTCGTACATCGTACGCTTCGGTATTGTCCTCGACGCTACGCGTCTCGGACAATACCTCCGCTGCACGATGTACTCGGACATAAATCCCGGTATTTGGGGAATAACCTTATATTATTGTTACGGTTTATTGTTGACAGGCGGGAGTAATCCTGGTTTTTGGAGAAGCCCAACAACGTCACTCTGTAAATTACGCAAAGTTGTGTCACTCGAGGGGAATTATGCAAATAGCGATGCAAATGTGTCCACTATGTTTACAAAAGCTCCCCGATTCGACATGGGATAGCTACGTGCATTTGTTTTGATTTTCAAAAATCATGAATTACACGGAAACCATTACTTATCTTTAACTAGCAACACATCTCAATGATGGGCCTTACCTTAAGGCGTATTCTCGGAGAATTTTGAAAATTCGACAGAAAAATGATCGATTTGGTATTTATCACCCTTGAACCAAAGAAGTGGTAGGCCTTAGCCTCTAATTATACAGTGTTCTAGCTTTTAAAGAATAATGCTTTGATTTAAGGTATGAAATGCCTTGCGACGTTCAATGAAAATATCAAATGTTATCAAACCATTATTTAGTTTTTCAGCGATATTCGGGACAACTTCTGCTATGGCAAATTTTGTAGTGTTTTTCTTAAGAAATCCGTAGAGACATTTTGAAAGAATGTTAAGTCTATTAAAGTAATCAATGAGCTGCTTGTTACCAAATGATTCAGAAATTTTAGTGAAAGTTGGTGGAATGGAAATTAGGCAATCGTTGCATCTAAGGCATCTGAGGTAATTTTTTATAGACAAGAGTCGTTTTCGCTATTTTAATAGGTGAAAGGAAAATGGTATGGCTAGATAAACAATTTATGATATGAGCAAGTTAATGGTTAGCAACAGTTGCAGCAGGTTTAGAAATTTAGGGTTAGTATTGTAATGACCTATTGATTTTTTGGGTCCCTTAAGACGTCAAATTTCGATGTTAATTTCTTGTTCAATGGAAGGGTGAAAGAAAATGGAGTTCGCATAATACCAGTGAAAATATTAGTGAAAATAAACATTTGCTTTGATTTTGCAAGGTTTGGACCGATATTGATAAAATAATCATTAAATTATTCTGCAATGCCAATGCTATTTGAAAGGGCGTTTTGTCGGGATCGTTGGGATTTAAAATAGCGAAGTTTTTTATATCTTTTATAAACCATTTCTATGATCTGTTTTCCAATTATTAAGTGTGTTTCCTTCGGTATGAAGCATTTTTACTTCAAAATATTTCTATTGGCTGGACTAGAAATAGGTTTGTGCATAATAAATTAGATATGGGATTACGTAAGAGACAAACTGATGGGGACGTTATGACCGTTCGTAAACCATTAGGTAAAATCTGATAGTATCAATAGAAGACTTCCAATTTTGGTTCAAACACACATATTATATATTCATAAAAATGTTGGAATTCGGAAATCGTCAAAACTGGTCTCCCCAGAATTTCAATTTTGCTTCCGCTTTCGTTTTCACCAGGCACGCCACTTCCGTTGAGCACTAAACGGTGGCGACAACACGAACTTTCCCGCAAATACTTGCGTTTAAAACATCATCGAAATTCCGGAAACTACTGAAGGGTGGCTGTTTGAAAATCTTCGGAAAACAGAGTAAAGACTACCTGTGGGGATGCGTACGCAACCACTTCACACCAATAACAGTACCCGCTTCTAGTCTGTTTAGTTCTCCTTTTCTGTGGTTTTTCAGATTTGTTCTTAACGTCGTTTGGTAATATTTTTTATTTATTGCGTTAGAAATCCAGTCAAATGTTGAACGTATTAAGCAAGTTGAATGAGTTACTGGAGGTATACCGTGCACAGTAAATGATGTTACCAATGGTATACGTGAACAGTTCGGGTCATTTCCCCTTTCCTGATTTCATTCATCTCTCTTGAGTAGAATTGTTGATAGCTGCCATCCCCGATACTAATACTGTTTTCTGAACGCTCCGTGTAGACACATAGTTAATAGATAGATGGCGCTGTTCCTGGTAATAAGGTGCTGTGACATCGTATCCAGTTTCGGGATTTTTTTCTCTCAACGAATGTAACCAGCATGACCACATGTTGATATATATGTTGTCTAAAAGACTGGAGTGCGAGACTGAACTGAAATCTCTGGTAAAGTTATCGTGTTTCACGGTAAATGTGAGTTGGCGCTTCTCTCTTTTGTATTCAAGTTGAAGTTGAACCTCATTATGCATGCTCAAACGTCAGTAAGATTCAGCTCATTATGCATACTTTAGAGACACTGACATTCAGTCCTACTGCCTCATCGCTATGAAATTTTACGAGGAGTGTTTGAAGACAAATTTAAAATGATTAACAAGGTTATTCATTTGAAATTAACCCTTGGAGGCATGGAACAGTAGGCAGGGTTAGCTTGTATTTTCTCGAGTGTTTTAAATACAATCAGTGATGGAGAAACACTTTGCGTTGAGGTGAAACCTGGGAAATCTCTTATACAAATAAGTATAATAGTTCTTTTATTGTTGATGACCTAAACATTGATCTATCCATTGCAAAGGGGACAAAATATTAGAGATATTTTCATGTTTTAATTTTGAAAAAAAAAACTTATAAGTTGTCCAATTACAGCTTCAAAAATCTTCGTTAACAATTATAAATTATATGTACACAAATGTTGCTGGTACACAAATCACAGGGGGTACAATACTTACAGATATTTCAGATCATTTACCAACTTTGGCCTTTTTCCCTGCAATAGTTACTCCCTCATATCCTTCCCCCTTCACCACGGGACATGATTACAAGAAATTTCAGTTACAAGCCTGTGTTGGTGTGTTAAAGTTGAAGGATGGGAAGATGTGCTAAATTCTCAGGATGTTCAGTTGGTTTACTTAAATTTCGTTTAACCGGTATTTTTCTCACCATTTGCAACAAGCATTCTCCTTTAGTACATGAAAAAATAAATTTGAGAATAAAACAGGATAAACCCTGGATGACAATTGCAATAAAAATATCGAAATGTTTTTTTGTTTTTTTTCATTGTCAGAATTTTTTATACTTTCGATGCAATTTTCATTCAATCCGATGCACCACCCATCGTGTGCTGCCACGATCTTGATAAACAGATCGCCAAATGTCTTATCAGGACAAACACTTAACAGCGTCTTTGGAACTAACTGTTGGCCATTATGTCGAATGCTGGATATCAAATTAATAGTCATGGTGCACTAACCTTGAGAAAACGTAGAAATTTCAGCCCAAAATTGACCAAGTTTGTGTTGTGATTTGTAAAAATTCAGACGTCGCAACAACGTGTTAACAGAACTCAGTGCAGACACGTCAGATCGGCAGTCTGATTGAGAATCCCACATGCCCGTAAAACACGGCAAGTGTTGGGCGCAACCAGTGGCTGTACTAAAGTTTTGTAATGCAGAAGTATGAATTTGCCGATATCAAAAACAAATTCCAAATCTGGCAAAGGAGAAGTGGCGATTCCGATGAACAATTTAATTTTTTTTTCTTGCCTTATCAATTATATCTTAAAACTTTTCCAGGCAACATTAACTCCGTACATCAATTGACTGCTTGGATAGATCATTTGTTTCTAAAGACTACTGCTATACTAACCCACTTTCCTGTTCTAAGAGACCGTAAAATTGAAAGTGTCAAGCAGTTTCTCACGAAGGTACTAATTTACGCGTACGGGGATTTTGTATTGACACCAACTATTTTTGTGCGAACGCGAGGCCTCAAGAAGTATCACCAAGAACGCCCATCTTCCTCATTATCACGTGTACATAATACGGCATAAACTGTTTTTGTCATAAATCGCTTAGTACGGCCATTGTCCTAATAACCATCGTATGCCTTACACAGTTACAATGTAGGTTAAGATTTTGGAAGTTTGCCATACATTGTTTCGTTGTGTTGTATAATCCAGCTTATCTTCAAAGTCTGAAAGGCGTAGTAGGAGAGTATAATCGACCGACATTTTGGACAAATAAACACACATTGAGCAAAGCATGATCAGAGAAGACAAGTGATTTTGTGTCGACTGTTCTAGTTAGACTTGCTATAGTTTCATGACAACGTTTCCCCAAACAGATGTAGACGTGGTCGGTATGGCCGATTTGGGGCAAATCGGCCCTATCCACCACGTCTACTAAAATTCATGAGTTTACTTTTGATGACGCACACGTACACTTACATAGATTGAAATTCTGGAGAATGGTTATTAAATCAGGTTTACAACCCTCAGCAACGAAACAAGATTACGTTTTGTAAGACAGTAACCATTTCGAATAAAGCAATAAGAACATTTGTTGGTTTTCAATTTTTTTCCTTGCAAACACAACACTATTGTTCATCAACGTGGGAAAATTATGCAGAGCTAACAAAGCTGTTTGTAATGACATTCAAAACACAATGACCATGTGAAATGACCAAGATTTTCCGCTATGCTTGCCATATAGCATGGAGGTTATTGCTACTCTCCTGGTTCCATGGTTGTAACGAGCGACTTACCATGGAGATAGAAGAGAACTGTTTTATATCCATGGACTAACGTAAGCGTGACCATAAAATAAAACCACGGACGTTACTACTAGTATTTACTTAAAGTGATTTTCTCTCACGGTATCAAGCGATGTTCGATGGTCAGCTATTAGTCCTACAGGCGGTATGAGTCAAGAGTGCTTGGCTATACGCCGTAGGCGTATTATAGCCATGCCAAGCAGGGCGAACTAGCGCACGTGTAGACGCCCGAGCAGTAACCGAGGCCCTTCTTTTATTGCATATGTAGCCGTTATTCCTGCCAAAATTTGCAGCCACCTAAGTCTGTGTACGATGATTTGTATTTCACAATGTTTCCCTCTATTGTGGTGGAGGGAAACGTACTGAATATAACATGTACACAGAGGTTCATCGAGCATCGTACCTATGGTGCATAAGAAAAAGAATATATTTTTCCACTGTATCGAGGTGTTGAATACATACAATTGGCACCTAGTTAGAACTTGATGTAACTTTAAGAGAACACAAACGGACACCTGAAGCACTTCCTCTAGTATTAACAATGCATGTAGGGAACATTTTTACTCCAACGTATCAACTATGTGGAATGGTGTGACAACATTTTTCTGCCCCGCAACATGTGTCGCAACTTTAATTATATTTGAATATTTACTGAACTGATATGTTTTACAGCGATATGGTGCAGTCCTGTAGCCCCCTAAAACACCCGACGATGTNNCCCCCATTCTCTCTGCGTAACATCCGGGATTTGCTTCGCGATTGAGCAATTTTTGGTCCCATCATGGTGGAAACAAATTATCGAAGTTCGCATTGTTCGACTGCTATACTGTACAATATATCCAATATTTCAAAACCCATGAATGTTTTGTTCTACTCTATGTCGCAGACAATGTCTATATCATTCACTGTCTTGTTGTGTCAAATATAAATCCACCTCTACGTTAGAACCCACTGAGATGGACCTTACCATGGCATCTCAAAGGAAATGTTGTAATGGTGTAAAATATTTTTTTTATTTCATTCATAGGCAACAGGATGCCTTACATTAGGGTCATTATAGATGCTTAGTACAGCATTTTTACAATCACCAACGCGTTTTGTGAAACTTATCAAAACAATTTGCTGATCGAACATTTGTAAATAGCATTTGGAACAGTAGTACAAGTGGATGTGGTATAATCTCAGGCCAGTTTCTGTGTGAGGAAAAATTGGAACGTTATAATTCATTTCTAACGAAAAAGTAATGCTTTTCCAAAATTTTACAAAAAATATGGAGTGTTTAATTCTAAAACAGGGACATTTTTTTCAGCAATGAGGTTAATCTTCCATATTATGAATAAAATTTTAATTATGGTATGTTACATTTATGCACTACCTAATAATCGCATGAGCATAAAGAAAATATGCGATAATTCAATTAACACATTTTATACTATCATAATTCGTTTTTCCGAAAGTCGTACAAACTCAAAGCAGGTGAACAAGTTAACAATTTACAGTACATTTTTAGAATATAAATTATCACGTTTATCTTGACATTATTTCAAGTAACATGAACGATATGCAACATGAACGATATGCATCAATCAACTGCTTATGTAATTGTCATTCTGTGTACATTGTACTGATATTCTTACTTGATAAGGACCGTAAAAACGAAAGGCAAGCAGTCACCCATGAAGGTACTTTTTCTCGAATTTCTATAAATTATTTACTATTTTGGAATCGAAGCTTGGACATTATTTTAGATGGGAAGATCACCTCATTATCCAATGTTTCTGATACAATAAAAACTGTTTTCTTGGCACGAACGCAAAATCTCAAGAGGCATCGCTTAGTACGCGAATTGTCCTAATAGCAACATCGTACCTTCTACAGTTACAATGTAGGTTAAGATTTTGGAAGTTTGCCATACTTTCGGTCCATTGTGTATCACTATAGGGAAAAAGTGCGTGACTAGAGCGAGAAACTGACACTTTCTCACAATCGGTGAGAATCTGTTCTTATTCTCACCGCTATCGGTGAGAAAATTTTAATCTCCACTGGAGATTGGTGAGAAATGCACTCCTTGGCGAGAATCAAGTGTGAGAACAAATTCTCACCGGTATGAATGGAAATTCTCACTAAGTACAGCGAGAATTGAAATTCATTGGCGAGAATCATCAAGACTCGCCGTTCATTTGCGAGAATCATAAAGACTCCAATCTCCAGTGGAGATTAAAATTTTCTCACCGACAGCAGTGAGAATAAGAACAGATTCTCACCGATTGCGAGAAAGCGTCAGTTTCTCGCTCTAGTCACGCACTTTTTCCCTATAGTGTATTGTATAACCTACTTTATCGTAAAAAATGCAAGGCATAGTAGTTGTTGAATCTAATTACTCTAGCCTTTTCCTGATGTCAATAGACCTTCTGTTTTGGAAAAGAGAATCTCAGCAAGGCTTCAGTATAGACCGATATTTTGCCTCAGATGTTCTCTTTAGTTTAGACTTTATCAGCCTTATTTTGGACGCATCTTGTAGCTGACCTCGATCACTAACACGGGTATCGTACAAAGGAGACATTCGAGTCCATATCTTTACGTGATTGAATGAACTAACTGTATCGTATTGCATGATTAAAGCGGTCTGTGAAGACATTTAATCGTTCACCTACTTCCTAAAACTTACCCAACCGTGTTTTTTCGTCCTTGTTCAGATAATACCAAGAAATGGTTGCCATTTATGTCACTCGTACTTTCACAATATGGAAATGTCTATGTAGGATTAAGACTTATTTATTATGTTTCCTACATTTTTGACAATTATGTCGACTATACAACATCCACTTGGTTGTTGCCATCACACTTATTTTGCAGAGCTATATCCATGCAAATAGACACCCATCAAAATACTGCGTTAGTCTGACCCCTCCCCTTTCGAGCTGGGGTCAAAGACAGCCTTGTATGAATGTACGTGATAAATGTATTCATTACCCGGAGACTTAGTTTTAAGATTTAACCAGGTATGAACTTAAAATTCTCACGTGCTTCAGTACATATTTGCAGTTTCTGTAATAGTTGGCAGATGTCTTGTTCTTGAACCATGCTGCTAAGCTGTCACAGTTTATAGGTCGGTTTATGTTTGATCCCCGGTAAATCAACAACATGACAGCTTTTCCCCACAAGATTTAGACGTGGTGGCTATGGCCTATTTGGGCTAAATAGGCCATACCCAACATATCTATTAAAATTCATGAGTGCACTTTTCTTGTTTAGGCACACATTTTATCGATGGAAATCTGGGAATGGCTATTACATCAGGTCGACAACACCAACATGTGGGCAGCAAAGTCAGATTACTATTTGCATGGAGCTAGCACCATGCTCTTTTTAAGAAAGTTGCGATTCCGAATAAAGCAAGACAAATTTGTTGGTTTCACTAATTCCCTCCAATTAAAACACTAAGCGAGCCTGGGAAATATCGCGCACACCTCTACCGTAAAATATGACCCTCCCCCTATTTTCCTGTCTTAAATGTGACCTTCCCCTTGTCCGACATTCAAAAATTTTACCCTCCCCCCACCACTACGGTATTCACCCCAGGAATAACTGAAACAGTATCAGCTAATTAACATAACAGTTCGTTCTATTGTTATGTTAGGGACAAATTACAGAGGGGAGGGCTGGTGTTTTTGGAGGGACAGTTGCAATTTATCACGCAAGAATTTTTGAAGAGATATGGTATTTCATACATTTGAGGGAGGGTCACCATATTATGTGCAACTATGAGAAGGCAAGATGTGGCTGATTTAGAGCTTCATCCAAAAATATCAAATCATAATACATGGAGTCTATCAGGCAAGTTATTGACAATTGTCCCCCTCAAAACATGCTATATCTGTAATTTATATATGTTTGATAGTGTATTTAAATGTACTTTGCTTGAATTAGAAAGTAAAATGCGCATTTGTGTACAAAAAACTGATTTCTGAATTTCATTTAAAAAGTTGGTTCACTATCCATGGTGTTTATGATGAAACTATTGATAGTTTTTTTTCTAATACAGAAATAGGTAAATCTTAGCATTTGTGTACTCTTGATTATTGATATTAATGTTCTTCATTAGACTAGAGTGGTTACAAGTCTATGGTTGTGTAAAAAAATTGATTTTAGAATTTCACCAAAAGTCGATTATCTGCGCATGTCGGTGTATGATGACACCATGAATATTTTTTTTCAGTGCAAAATTCGATAAATCTGTGCATTTATGTATGTTAGATTATTTACATTATTGCATCTTCTTTGCTTGTGAAACTTGCGGATAATGTGTACGTATTTTGTTGGTGATTTCCTATTCATGATATATCACACGGACAATCAAAGTTTTGGCCATAAAAGTAGCTTTAATCAAACGTGACCCTCCACCCAAGATAGGTTTATAAAAAGTGACCTTCCCCCTTTAACTTATTTCTAAAAAAGTGACCCTCCCCCAAATTCCCCCGGTCCACCCCCCTGTAATTACTGAAGGCTCCCTAACGTTCACCAAACAGGAAAAACTATGCAGACCTTGCAAAGCCATGTGTAATGACGTTTGAAACACAGTGAGCATGCTATGACCAAGATGTGCCTCAATGCTTGCCATATAGCATGGAGGTACTAGCTCCGCTCCTGGCTCCATGGCTAACCATGGAGGTAGAAGATAACTTTTTACCTCCTTGGACTGATGTATGCGTGACCTAAAAATACTGTCGCGGACGTTACTATTAAAGTAATTTTCTGCCACGCTATCAACAGATGCGCGATGGTCAGCTATTAGCCCTACGGCCGTTATGAGTCAAGAGTGCTCGCTATGACTACACTGTCGCTGTATTACAGTCCTGCCACGCAGAGCCGAGTAATGCGTGTGCAGACGCCAAAGAAGTAGCCGAGGCCCTATTGTACATGTGGTCTTTGGTCCTTGCAAACTTTGCAGAATTATACAGAGTTACAAACTGAGTAATCAAGTAATAACAATTAATAGCAATTACTGCTGATGACTTGACAAAAACTTTTAGACAGTTACGGATTTGTGTAAGATAATTGTCCCTTGACCTGTCTCAGGTAGGTGGCATTCTGTCTGCAACCTTTTTGGCTGGCCCAGCACCGACCCTGGTATTAGTCAGAATTTAAAAGATACTTGAGAACAGTTCCCAATGCCTCTGGGCCGATGTTAATTTATGACGTACGGTAGTCTATGGGTTGACCAGAGCTCGGACTTCCGCGTTCGCAGTGCGGCAACTGTGGGGCATATTGTCGGGGTATCCTATGGCCTTTGTTTTGTTGTTGTTAAACCATGACTAGGCGTTTTCTACGCAGCCGCACGTGGTAATAATTGGTCTGAAGAGAAAGTAACGGTTTTGCTTCCCGTATGGCGAAAAGACAGCATTCAGAAATTGATGGACGGCACTTCCAGAAACAATGCAGTTAATCGAACAACAGGAAATAGACTTGCCAAAGTCCCGTGGCTTTGCTCGGCAGCTGAATTATGCTGCTGGTTGGCCAGGTGACTCTATGGGCCAAGACGTTTACCCCATGATCTATGCAACAGCCTACCATTAGCTTGACGGTCTCCTGATGTTTTGTCCTTCAATTTATTATATATTTTGGTACTCATATGCCAACAGACTTGAAGCAAGTCTAAGCATGACAGCTTTTTCCAATACAAGTATCTGCGAGTTTTTGCCAGCGTAATGAGTTAGTGAGTGTGTGCGTGTCAATATGTATGCACTGATAACAATAGATTTTAAATTTGACGCCTAAACCAAACATGGTCTAGGTTGGTCAGAAAAGTATGAGAGCTATGGCTGCTGCTAAAGCGACACATGAGAGAGAACGATTGTCATAGAAATTGAGTGTTGCTCATTGAGTTTTAAGAGAAAGTTCGTCACTTAAACGAAGAGACCTAAATTTTGGTTTATGAAATCGAAAGCTTTAGTATATACACAGTCTCTCATACCAAGAATGTCTCATAATAGTGTATTAACGCAGGGAAACGACACAGAGACATGTTTTGGCTGAAACCAAGGGGTGATGGTACATCAAGACGTCGCCACTACCTTTCCCCTTTCGCAGATTTGAGTAGCCTCGGGGGAGGGTAGCTTGTACTACCACTGCGGGGGTGTCGAGGCATCGCAGCGGCCTGGACGGCGGTATGGGGTCCCTTATAGGATCCCATCGCACGTCAGGCAACGTGTTACCAGGCACCCACTGCAGGCCAATGACAGTAATCCCATGGAACTTTAATACATTATAAGCTGATGAAATACAGAAATAAGTAGAGTTGTCTTTGCATGTGATCTGCTGTTCTGAAATGAAATAAAAGTCTGCATGTTGTTGGGTTTTTTTCAGTGAAGGGTGCTTGGAAGTTTTGCAAGCTGAACTATGACTCAGCTAAGATGAAGCACGTAGATTAGATAACAGTGATTGCAGAAGGAGGTGGCGGTTTAGGTTACGTCCAATCTAAAATACACAGAGTGAGTCGCAGGCCGTATGACAAAGTGATGTGTGGTGAGCTATGCAAGCCCGTGGTCCTGGTCTCTGCACCATCCCATGACATTAAAGGCATTGCTCGCGATCCCTGTGATCGCCTTTGTTCTAGTGTGTAAGAGGATTACGGAGGTGTGATAGCCTTTTGTTTTCCATTGAAATTGTAACCAGGTTGGTAAATTTTCTGGTGAGACAATCTGGTGCCACAACATGCCTTTAACCATGATTATAGCAATGCCATAATCACCCATTAACACAAGGAAACGACACGGATACATGTTTTGGCCGAAATCCAGGGGCGATGGTACATCCAGGCGTCACCACTACCTTTCCCCTGAGGCCATTCGCAGATTTGAGTAGCCTCAGGGGAGGACAGCCTGTTACCAGGATGCATGTACACCATGGTTGGGGTGTCTAGGCATTGCAGCGGCCTGGATGACGAAGCAGGATCCCTGATGGGATCCCACTGAATGTCAAGCAACATGTTACCAGGCACCTTCTTCATGCCCATGACAGTAACTCCCCAAATTATGGCCAGGCTGCAAGCACAAGAGGCTACAGTATGGTTGCCCAGTGTGCCCCCCCACCCCCGGGCCATCAAGGGGACCACACACTGCTCTACCATAAAAGTAAAACAGCATACACTGTACATTCGTGTTCATAGTGTCCCATGACTCTACAGTTCATATTGTGATGTTACACCGTGGACAATGGTTATCGCAAATCAGGCCGTGCACTTGGTTGCACGGGCATCTCCTTCCTCGTTGCGAGTGCCTTTCGCACTGCATTGAGCATCTCGTGCGGCGTTTTGATGTAGATCTAGTATGCGTCACTCCTCCATCTGCCAAGCGTCTTGATGAGCCAGTCGGGCAGGCCAGCTTGAGCGGCATTTGTGGCAGCACCACTGCAGAAACTATGCATTGCGTACAGTCTGGCATCAGCGATTCCCCCTGCGGTTAGCAGTTCCCACAGGCAGATATTCAGTTGTTGGCGTATGAGCTACGTTCCATTCAAGTATCCGAACGCTGGTTCTCCAGGGCACACAGAGACTCAGTTCTCGGTGTACTTCCTGTAGGCACAGACCACACACGCAGAGGTCCAAGTTGGCGTGATGCGGACAGTATGCCCTCGGCCACATGGGTCAGTCTTGGATGATTTTACCCTGGTTTCGATCACGTCTGTGAGCAAATATCACTGGTAAGTAAGGTGGCGTTTTCATTGAATTGTGTGGGCGTTCGCGAGGTGAAATCACTTACTTTCAGGAAGCCGTAGAATGTCAGTACAATGCCAGCCTATATTATGAGTTTTTCATTGCTACACATGTCATCGCGCTGGCGTAGACATTCCTTGAGCCGGCAGAGTAGGTCAATGGTGATTGGCAGCCATGGCCTGCACACTTCGCCTATGCTTTGCCTGATCCCTTGCAGCATCCATTGCAGAAGAGCATGCATCATTAGGTCATCAATGTATCCGCATTCAACATGTTGGTGCATTACCCCTGCCAGGTATACCTTGATGGTTTTGTATGCTAGTCCTTGTTTAGCCAGGCTCGTCACAAAGGATATAACTGTCCTGACGTAACAGGCAGAAGCAAAAGTCCTTGCAAGTTGCAAAAACCCGAGTAAGAAGTCTGTCCTACCTGGTACGTGCTTCGTGTGTTGTTGGAGACACTTCTCTCGGTATAGGCTGTCGCTAGCTCCGTCAGTCGTCGTGTTGCAAGTGGCACGGGTGCAGGCGTGTCACTACAGGTGTAGGGCCGTCTTCTGCTTCAGGCGCCAATGTTCTGAATCTCTCCACCTGTGATCGAGAAAGCAAATCGGCGATTGAGTTATTGATTCCACTAACGTTGGCGATCATGACATGGGAATTTCCTTTGGCTGCCTCATAAAAGATGCTTCTTTCTAGTCGCATGATGTCTGGGCATCTCGTTGTGCCTTTTTTCTACATGTGTACACCAGTTTGGTTGTCGCAATGAAACAGCACACGACGGCCGTGCCAGCGATGTCCCCAAACTTAACAAGCGACGAGCATTTGGTACATCTCTTTCTACTCTGATGATGCTTGCAGGTAGCTGGATTGTGAACTAGTGGCCTTTGTAGTAGCCGGCACATCCAACTATGCCTTAGGCGTCAGTGTACAGTTCAATGTTTATTGGTGGAGAATCGAGAAAATTGAGACATGGTTCTTGAAGTTGGCCACCAATATTAGCCGTTAGTTGCATACAGCGTAGTTTGTTCCCGGTGTTACACGGGCTAGCACTGGCATGTGGTCATTTTTTTCTGTTTGCCTGTGATTTGATATAGTAAAGAAGTCAGCATATCAAAATTAGACAACAATATATATTATGAAAATTGGACCACATATACATCTTACATGGATAACTAGGCCTTCATCAAATAAAAATAAAAACAATTAGCCACCGGCTACGTACAAGGTTGGGATCGAGGTACAGGCCAGGGTACGGCAAAGCGTATCCTTGAACCAGGAACGCTGGTGCTTACCATGGAGCACTATCCCTCCACACACATGTAGATGCGCTTACAAACAGGCGAAGTCAGTCAATGTTTGTTTATGTCCCTTTGGCTCTCGGTGTACTTCCTGTAGGCACAGACCACACACGCAGAGGTCCAAGTTGGCGTGATGCGGACAGTATGCCCTCGGGCATATGGGTCAGTCTTGGATGATTTTACCCTGATTTCGATCACGTCTGTGAGCAAATATCACTGGTAAGTAAGGTCACCCTGGCATTTTCATCGAATTGTATGGGCGTGCGCGAGGTGAACTCACTTACTTTCAGGAAGCCGTAGAATGTCAGTACAATGCCGGCCTATATTATGAGTTTTTCATTGCTACACATGTCATCGCGCTGGCGTAGACATTCCTTGAGCCGGCAGAGTAGGTCAATGGTGATTGGCAGCCATGGCCTACACACTTCGCCTATGCCTTGCCTGATCCCTTGCAGCATCCATTGCAGAAGAGCATGCGTCATTACGTCATCAATGTATCCACATTCAACATGTTGGTGCATTACCCCTGCCAGGTATACCTTGATGGTTTTGTATGCTAGTCCTCGTTTAACCAGGCTCGTCACAAAGGGTATAACTGTCCTGACCGTAACAGGTAGAGGCAAAAGTCCTTGCGAGGTGCAGAAACCCGCCAGGCCAGGGTACGGGCAAAGCGTATCCTTGAACCGGGAACGCTGGTGCTTACCTTGGAGCACTATCCCTCCACACACATGTAGATGCGCTTACAAACAGGCGAAGTCGGTCAATGTTTGTTTATGTCCCTTTGGCCGAAATGTACTACACCTGTGAATGCCAGACCATTGTCCATAACAACGGAGAAAACATCAGTTTTTTTGTCAGTCAAATAACTTGAACTGGACCATTGATACATGTCATGCCATAGTACCGATCGAAACGATCTCAAACGTAACACTCGTCGCTGACGTGTAATGCATACCATGCAATATCAACTTAGAGTGTATGGGCATACGCGAGCGCGATTACCGTGGTTTGAGGGGCTGTTGGGCTTAAATACTCGAAATTATCATGTGGCGCAACACATTTCTTTTCATTTTCACCCAAAATCAGTGACCTGGGTATTTAACAACATAACATATTGCACTTTTAATAGTTTGCTAGAATCCGTTTCAACTCAATCGACAATGGACACATTTTTAGGTGTCGCTGTTCTCAAACTACCGAAAATTAAGTCGTTTAGAATTGACCGGGTGGGAGTGCAAAGAAATACTTATAAGAGCAAAATTTAGAATGTGGGATTAAGAGGAGATAATTTGTTTGCTTTCCTGCAAGCCTGATCTGATGTATTCTTTGAAGTTTTATCGCCCTCGTTCACGCTGAATATCCATAGACATGGTTGTTATCCGGTTCTCGGGGCCTGGACTTCATAGCCACCATGTCAAAATTTGTATGGGCAAATAAATTCTGGATTGAGTAGCAGACAAAGCAGCAGCCAAGTTCTTGAGGGTACTCCCATAGAAAAGGTGAACTAGCATGTGACCTCCCCTCCCCCAATGGGTCATTTTTTCACACACACAAAATCCTCAAACACGAATCGATTTTTCATCCTTAAAACCCTAAACATGAGTTGATAACAAAGCTAATGCCATGTTCTTTAGGTAAACCTTCCCATGCAACTGAATAAAGCTGAACATATCCCGAAATTATCAGGCAAAATCACTAACAGTTAGTACAAATCCGGTAAATCTGTGTATTTATGTATGCTTAATCATTGATATTAATGTACTTGATGGGATTGGATGTGTGTGCAGGAAATCTTATTTTTGAATTTCACCGAAATGTTAATTCACTATACACAGAAGTTTATGAGAAAATCTTGATCATTTTTTTACAAATATAAAACATAAAACTAACAATATCCATGTATTTATAGACATTTGACAATTGCCACATTTCCCATGTGTTTTTTCCTCTTGTATTTCATCAGTTTTAACTGTTCATGGTGTTTCATGTGGGATACTACAGCATCTTCTTTTGTAGAGTAGAGTTGTTTATTAACTTGACACTGCTCTATGCTTCTCAGTAAAATGTTATAACAGATCAATATTTGTTGTAGGTATCATCAAATCTGGTGAAGAAATTTTTGAGGTATAAACTAATTACAAAGGTTTATTAAAATGCAAATAAACTGATAATTGATATGACACTCACAGAATCATCATAATGTTCTGAGAGTATCATCAGAGAAAAGTTTCATAAAAAAAAATGTGAAGTATTTCCTGATATGTCGACACTGTCATTACTGTCTGTATAGGAAACGATTACATAAAAATGATATTTCATAACTTTTTAATATATATCATGTGCTAAAAGAGCTGAATCCACACAGGATTAGGCTGAATTCTAAATTGGATTCTATTATAATACGTTGGAATCCAGAGGGAAGCCTTTGTTTAGTCCGTTTCTGGATTCCTAGTGCAGAATGTTGATGGCTTTCGCATGGATTGTACTGCATATTGTAAGAATCCATTAACATTAAAGTAATTTCTGCTATAGCTCTTTGGACATGGAACATATCACAGTATATGCACGCCACACTGACCAAAATGTAATCAGTTATTGCTGCCAGCATATAGTAACTGTCTACCAAATCTAAAGTGAATCTGTTCAGGCGTTTTAGTCAATTATCATGTAAATAGATAGAAAGACATACATCGCTGTGACATTAACTCGAGTGTGTGAACACCTTGTCATATGACAGAGGAAACGAACAAAAAGGTGAACTCAGCAGTTTCCGTGTAAAACGAAATTTATTACGAAAATAAAACTAATTGCTAAGCCAGAGATAAAATACAAACTGTAAAAGTGCAAAGATTACTTATCTCAGCTGGGACATCAAAGCTCCAGTCTGAGAGTTGTAACAGTCAGTCCGATGAATGAACATTTCTTTGGCTTGCAGGCTTGAAGTTGCACAAAGTCCAAAATATAAATCCAGCGTGGCAGTGAAGGTCTTGAAAAGTCTTGAAATTAATACTGCTGGAGTTTCCAAAGACTTGAAGTAACACACAAGAGACACGATCCCAAAAGTCTGACTGCAAGCTGTGCACGTCCCTATTTATACCCATGTGCTTACGTAAGGGCATATAAGAACAAGCTAGAACTTTTATTGACATGCTAATTACTGTTCTAAAATTATCTGTCTTGCACAACTAAGTAAATTTCCAGAAAATTCCACACATAACTAATTGAATTCAAGGTTGCGAGGTCATTAAGGGCAGTGACCATGAGAATGTTATAGACTAATGAAACTCAGGTCATGATGAGTGTGGGGAAAAAATGACCTACATAACACACCCCCTCTTCAAAACAAAGACAATTTTTCAGAGAAAAATCTTTCTTTTACCAATGTTATCTTCAAACTGTGAACAACAATAAACTCTAAATACGAAAGAGATAGTCTGCAATTATACTGTCTCTGCCTTTGATATGTCTAATATCAAGATTAAACTCCTGTAACATTAAACTCCGTCTTAACAATCTCTGATTTTTGCCTTTTAATTTCTGAAGAAAAACAAGAGGGTTGTGATCAATATAAACCACTATTGCCTGAGTTGAAGAAGTAACATAAACTTCAAAATGCTGTAAAGCTAATATCAAAGATAAACACTCTTTTTCAATTCTACAGTAGTTTCTCTGGGATTTGTTAAATTTGCGTGAAAAATAGCAAACAGGATGATCTATCCTATGACTATCCTCTTGCAATAAAACAGCACAAGCAGCCGTATCACTAGCATCTACAGCTAATTTGAATGGCAAAGTGAAATCTGGTGCACACAACACTGGAGCACTTCGCAGTATGGCTTTAAGTGTATCAAATGCTTGGTGGCATTGCTATGACCAAACAAACTTTACTTTCTTTTTAAGTAAGTTAGTCAAAGGCTCAGTAATTGTGGAGATATTTGGACAGAATTTTCTGTAGTAACCAGCCATACCGAGAAAGCGCATCAGTTGTCTCTTGCAATTTGGTATGGGAAAATTTGAAATTGCACTGATTTTGGCATCAACAGGTTTTACCTCACCCTGTCTTACAGTATGTCCATGGTAAGTCACCCTCGCCCAACCAAACTCAGATTTGTCAAGGTTGACAGACAACATTGCTTTGCTCAGTCTCTTAAAGAACTTCCGCATGAGTTTGATGTGTTCCTTCCAGGTGTCACTATACAGGACGACGTCGCCGACGTAAGCATCACATCCGTCTAGCCTGGATATGACATCGTTGATCATCCGTTGGAACGTTGCTAGAGAGTTCTTCATTCCAAATGGCATCACCTTGTACTGGAACAATTCGTCTGGTGAAACAAAGGCGGATATTGCACAAGCACGATCCATCAGAGGGACTTGCAAAAATCCCTTCAGAAGGTCAAATTCCGTCACACACTTGGCTTTCCCCATTCGGTCGATGCAATCATCAATCATTGGGATGGGAAAGTGTCTGGCTTTGTTTAAGTGTTTACTTTCCTGTAGTCGGTGCACATACGATAACTATGATCTGATTTGGGAACAAGTATGCACGGCGAACTCCTGTTAGTTTTACTGGGTTCAATAAAGTCATTGTCCATCAGGTATTTGACTTCTTCCTGGAGATATTTCGCTTTTGTTGGATTCAGTCTGTATGGATGTTTTTTTTTCACAGGCTTACTGTCCCTGACATAAACGTCATGATAGATGGCGTTTGTTCTCGTTAGAACATCTTGAAACAGGTGTTTATATTCGTGGAGCATTTTTTTCACCTGTTGTTGTTGTTTTGGCTGGAGGTGTGCCAAATTTGTGGACTCCAGATTCTCCAGGATATCTGAGTTCTGAAGCTTGACCGAGCCCAGCTTTGAATTTAGAGTATTTTCACTCAAGTCAGTGCCAGTATTGCTATCTTCATAATGGCTAGAGCTGACTGCACTGACAGGCTGTGTTATAGTGGATTATCCCTATCCAATTATGGCTAAAGCATATTTATGTGACATAGCTGTTTTTGTTTTCGCCTGTCAGGTGTTTTTATGATGTAATTTAAATACTTAATTTTTTTATCAATTAGATATGGCCCAAAGTAACAAGCATGGAGTGGTTTGCCAGTAACTGGAAGTAGAACAAGAACTTTTTGACCTGGTTCAAACTTCCGTTTTAAGGTGTTTTTATCATATTTGATTTTCATTGACTGCTGAGATGACTAAAGGTTTTCTCTGGCTAATTCACATGCCTTACAGAGTTTTGTACGAAAATCTGAGACATATTGTAAAATATTCAGACAATCATCATCGTCTTATAGGAATTTCTCTTTGAAGAGCTTAAGTGAGCCACGGACTGTGTGTATAAATACAAGCTCAAATGGGCAAAAACCAAGAAACTCTTAAATGACTCTCTAAAAGCAAAGAGCAGAAAGTGAATTTCTTCATCCCACTGTTTCTCAGTGTCAAAACAGTAGGTCCTAATCATGTTTTCTCAAAGTTTGATGACATCGCTCAATAGCACCCTGACTTTCTGGATGATAGGCGGATGACCTATACTGTTAAATGCCTAGCTGATCCATTACTTGTTGAAAAATTCAAGACACAAAGTTGGAGCCTTGATCGGACTGGACACATTTAGGGAGGCAAAATAAAGTGAGAAATTTGACTAAAGCTTTCACTATAGTCTTTGTCTTTATATTTCTCAGTGGTATGGCTTCTGGGAACCGAGTAAATGTACACATTATTGTCAACATGTGCTCATTTCCTGATCTTGTTCTTGGTAGGGGCCCAACACAGTCTATTAGTATCCTACTAAATGATTCTTGGAATGCAGTAATTGTTTGTAAAGGGGCCTTTGGAATGGTCTGATTTGGCTTTCCTACAATTTGACATGTGTGACAAGTTTTACAGAATTGTGCTACATCCTGCCTGAGATTAGGCCAATAAAAGTGACTGAGAATTTTATGATAAGTTTTCGTGACTCCTTAATGACCAGCCAAGGGGTCTTATGGGCCAGGCGCAATATTTCAGCACGATAGGGCTTTGGAACCACAATTTGATGTTTTATAGCCCAATCGCCATCAACCAAATGTCTGGAGGTTTCCATTTATGCATGAGAATACCAGATTTTGTATAATAGGAAACAGGACTATCTGAAGTTTCACCTTCGTCATCAGCCCTATCAAATAGACACAAAATATCTAGGTCTTTGTGTTGTTCTGCAATGAGATTTGATCCAGAAAATGTCTTACATTGGTCAGCAGAACTTTTACTGGAAGTTTCAAATCCACAAGGGATAACGGAATGATCTGTGTCAGACACCTGACTGAGAAAGGTGCTATTTAAGTCAACATCTGTGACATCATTTTTGAGAATATTTTGATTCTCAGAAGTTTTCTTTGACATGGCTCGAGTAACGGCACATGAAGGAAATGAGCCGGGAATTCCCTCTTCAATTGGCTCTGGATTCTGATTTGAACTAGGATTATCAGTCACAAGTGGATTAGTAATGACCTTGTACACAGTAAGGTCGTTTCCAAGGTGAAGGTGAATCCCTTCAAAAGGAAAAAAAGCCTACTACCTAAAGTCACAGATCAAGAAACAAAGTCCGAAGACAAAGAGACATTATGGAGAGGAACAGGAATGTAGTCATTACAATCTACCTCCTTAATAAAAACTTTATAACCTGAAAATGATTTTTCAGAAAACGGAAGGGTATCTGCCAACAAAAGGACTGGGAATCCTTAGTATTTCTTAAAATTTTGACATGGTTGGCGGATGAAAAATCACTAGAAAGTGATATAAAATCATCATGAACAAATGGTTCAAAAATACCCATAATGCTATCTTGATGAGAGTTGACCTTGACCTCATTAATTTGAGATAAGAGGGGTTTAACCTCAGAAAATGTGTTGCACACATTATTAGACATTAATTTAGTTAATGAAGAAATAAAGCCGGTTGGCTTAGATCCACTTAGACCACTTTGACCTTCACGTTTTCTTTTTAATTAGAAACAATCTGACACTAAATGGCCGTCTTTCTTGCAATAATTAAAAAAAAGTGTACCAAACTGTTTATCAGAAGAAGATTGAGACTTTGGATCTGATCATGTTGAAGTGTTACTTGTACTCTGTGAACTGTTGTCATTTGATTTTTTACTCTCCTTTGAAAAATTCTTGGATGAAAAGGAGTAGTTAAATTTCCCTGCATTGTTACGATATGAAAAAGACTCGGACGGTTTGCTGAGAAAGGAAGATTTGAGGGTCAATGAATAATCATCGGCCAAACGTACAGCAACCTCCAATGTATCGGCCTTTTGTCCATTGATAAATGTCTTGATGTCACTCTGGATGCACCTTTTAAATTCCTCAATCAAAACAAGTTGTCGTAATTTTTCGTAATTCTGACTGACCTTTTTAGAAGAACACAGACGATCAAACAGTTGTTCTTTTGTTCGAGCAAATCCAACATAAGTTTGATCCTTTGCCTTCTCACAATCCCTTAATTTCTGACAGTAAGCTTCAGGTATCAACTCATAGCCCTCGAGAATTAATTCCTCCACAGAATCATAGTTTGAAGCCTGCTCTACTGACAACTGAATGTAAATTTCTCTGGCCTTACCCACCAAAGCACTCTGCAAAAGCATAGACCAGGACTCCTTAGACGAATTCAGACTCTGAGCAATTTTCTCAAAATAAAGGAAAAATTTATCAACATCCTTTTCTTGGAAAGGGGGAATAACCTGAAATGCTTAGTGATGTCAAAACCGTCTGAGGGAATAATTTTTCTGACTGTCCAAGCTCTAAACGTCTCATTTCTAACTGCAGTCGACGTTCTGCTAATTCTCATTCCTTTTTCTTTTCCCCTCTCTCTTTCTCTCCTTGTCTTTCTCCCATTTGCTATTCTTTTTCGCTCTGTCTTTCTTCCATTTGCAATTGCTTTTCTTTCATTTGTAATTTTTTTTCTTTTTCTAATGCCAATTTTTTAAGCTCAAAATCTGTCTTTATTTCTAATTCTAATTTTCTGAGTTCAAAGGAGGACTCAGGCTCATAATCTTTTAAGGAAGGTCCTCAAAATGGCCTGAATTAACTAAATGTTTTGCAATCTTGAATTGTATTTCTCACTTGCGCATAGATCTTTTGACATCTACTTTAAGGAAATTGGCCAGTGCCATGAGATTGTCTTTTCTGAGGGAATCAAATGTGTCCTGATCAAGGTCATCCATAAATTCGTCTGGCATGAATTCCGCCATGATTAGATTTCGCTGGTTTCACGATATACAGTAGTTTGGAAAAGGCCGGCAAAATGTTGTCAAACGGCTCAAAATGTTCGTATCCCGGACGAGCCCCAAATTTTGTAATGTGACAGAGAAAACGAACAAAAGGTAATGTAAATTTCTCTGGCCTTACCCACCAAAGCACTCTGCAAGAAACACGTATTTTAGGTATAACTGAAACATGGTTAGATGGATCGTATAGTAACCAACAAATACATATCAACGGTTATATATCTGAACGCGCTGATCGTGAAACCAAAGTCCTCCCCACGGACAGAACTACTGGTGGCGGCATCATGATCTATGTTTTAGACACTATTCACAATAGAATAAAGGGACGATTTGAAATCGAATAACATTGAATCCATTTGGATTCAACTCTGCCCCACAAAGGGCAAGTCCAGATTGATTTGTATTGCTTATAGATCGCCTGATTATTGCTTGTCAGATTGGATAACTAATTTTGAATCACAGCTTACGAACCATTATACTGAAGATAAACCAATCACAGTATTTGGTGATTTTAATATTGACTTACTGAAATTAGATAATGATTCCAAACAATGGATTAAAATGATTGATAATTACCAATTTCAGCAGGCAATTGATGAACCTACTAGGGTAAACAATTTAAGCAGTACTCTCCTTGACCATATTTATTCTACTAGTCATCATGACATCAGAGCTGTTAAAGTACCCAAAATTACGTTGAGTGATCACTTTCCAACGTGTGTTGTTTATTGCAAGAAACACAGTCACGTCACTATTAACTATCGGTGTTATAAACATCTTGAAAAACACAAACTTTTAGCTGATCTAAATGACGTCCCATGGTCTACTATCGATCAGTTTGATGACCCTAACGATGCTCTAATCACCTGGTATAATTTATTCAGAACCATTGTCAACAAACACATACCACTCAAACAAAATAGGGTCAAGAGTTCAAAATTACCAGAATGGCTAAAAGATGAAATTACAGCTGCATGGATTGAAAGAGATCGTTTAAAACAAACAGGTGATGAGCAAGCTTACCGCGTAAAACAAAGCCAATGTGTTCGAATGGTTAGAGATGCAAAAAGTGATTATTATAAAACCTTAATCAAAGATAGTAATGGTGACAGTAGGAAAATTTGGAAATATCTAAAGGAGTCATCTCCAAGTTCAATTAAAGAAACTCCGAGCAGTATTAATGATAGGAATAAAATTATAACTGAACCGCAAGCTTTCCGATCATATCTGTCAGATCGCAATCAGTGTGTCAATGTCGGCAATGTAACATCGTCCAGTTCGACAATGAAGTATGGTGTGCCACAGGGATCGGTACTCGGGCCAATCCTTTTCACACTATATACATCACCTTTAGAGGATATCATCGAAGGCCATGGTCTGGATTGTATGATGTACGCAGACGACGACCAAGTCTATGTTATTTGTAGACAACCGGATGACGTACTCGCCTCTCTTCAGGAATGTATCGACGATGTACGTAGCTGGATGAAGTCAAATTTACTCATTCTGAACGATGACAAAACTGAAGTTGTCCATTTCTCGTCACGCTTGAAATCTGATGCGACTGGACTATCTAGCCTAAGGATCGGCGACCCTGATGTCATCCCTTCAAACTCTGTACGTAATCTTGGCACGATTCTAAACAGGAATGGTGCTATGTCTGATCATATAAACCACGTTTGTAGAAATGGCTACTACTCATTATATAGAATTGGCAAGATCCGTAACCTTCTCGATCAGGACACTACCGAGACATTGATCCACGCATTTGTAACATCTTAGTTAGATTATTGTAATAGTCTCTTGTATGGAATTAACAAAGATCAGCTCCACCGTTTGCAATCTCTTCAAAATGCCGCAGCACGTTTAGTCAGCCGTTCCCGCAAATTTGATCATATTACACCTGTACTAGTTGATTTACATTGGTTGCCTGTTGAAGCACGTATTAAGTTTAAGATTATGTTAATTACTTTTAAATTGATCAGAGGCTTTGCACCTGTGTATTTGACAGAGCTGATAGAGCAATATGTTCCTACCAGAGATCTCCGTTCTGCAGACAAGTTACATCTGATTCCACCTCGTGGAAAATTCAGTAAAGCATACGGTCAGAGAGCCTTTTCAGTGTGTGCGCCATCGTTGTGGAATATGTTGCCTGTACAGATTCGTATTGCAAGAAATGTTGAGTCTTTTAAACGCGGTTTGAAAGCCTATCTTTTTAATCTGTATTATCAGTGATTTGTTTATGCTTTGCGGTACATTTTCTTCACCGCAGGTCTGCTCGTGTGGTGCGTTTTATACCTGACACTTATATTTTGTAAAATTGCATTTTCTTTTGTGTGTTCTGTACAGCGCACTGTGACGTATGTGTAGTGCGTTTTTCAAGAATTTTAAATAATAATATAATAATAAGCTTTAGCTGATTCATTAAATGATTATTTCACCAGAATTGTTGATCGATTGTCAGGTCCAGTAATATCCCATTCCCTTGTTAAGATAATGAACTTGAGTATTACTTCAAGTAAATTTCCTTCTGTGTGGTAAACGGCACTAGTAGTTCCAGTACTCAAGATTGGAAACCGTGATGATAAGTGTAACTACAGACCAATAAGTATTCTATGTGTTTTAAGTAAGGTGTTAGAACGACATGTTCATGATAGCTTTTACACATTCCTTACAGACAACAAACTGCTTTATCAAGCACAGTCAGGTTTTCGTGGTACTCACTATTGTGAAACTGCTTTACACAGGCTTGTTGATATCTGGGTAAATAACATGGACAATGGTAAACTTAACGGAATTGTGTTTTTGGATTTGAGAAAAGCATTTGACATGATCGATCATAATATCCTTTTTACACAAGCTCAAATACTACAAATGTAACAATTTTGCTATCAAATGGTTTAGTTTATATCTACAAGACAGATGAAATCAAATATAGACATGTTCGCCGATGATGCCACTCTTAGTGAATCAGATAATAATATTTCAGAATTAGAAACCAAATTAACAGTTGCTATGAACGGGATCAAGTTATGGTGTTTACAAAACAAAATGGTTGTAAACGTAGGAAAAACCAAAGCAATGCTCATCACAACGAAGCAAAAAGTTTCTATGCTCTCAAAATCCAATCTTGACATCTATTTTGACAATTTTTTACTGACATCATCGGCGAACATGTCTATATTTGATTCGATGGATGAAAGTAAATCATTCATAAATAAAAAAAAAACAACCGAAACACGTGCTCTATTTTATAAAGCTTTTATACAACCCAACTTTTATTACTGTAATACAAGTTGGGGTGGCACGAGTCATATTAAACGCCTTCAGATTCTTCAAAATATGGCTCTCAGATTAATTACGAATGCCCCTAGAGCAACTCCATCTGCACCATTTTATAAAATATGTAAAGTAATGCCGATAAAAAACCGTGTCGAATACAGAACAAGTTGTTTTGTGTATAAAGCCGCAAATAATATGTTGCCTCAATATATTACAAATTTGTTCACCAAAATAACCAGTGTATCATCTCGCAGTACAAGATTCAGCAATCAAACCGATATTTTGTATGTCCCTAGGGCGAGACTTGTCGTAACGTCACAATCTCTTAGACACCATGGTGCCGTCACTTTCAATTCACTCTCAGACAGTGTTCGATCATCACCTTTGTTGAACACCTTCAAAACAAATTACATCAGGACATATTTAACGTCAAGTAATGTTTAAATGTTTTCGTCTTTAACGCTTTTTAGATTATTCGTTGTTTGTACTGATCATTTTACAACCCTTTGTTTGTTGTTTTAAGTGTATGGTTTTGTGCTTTGTAATTTTATATCTTGTATACTTTGTACGTCATAGAGGGCCCTGGGGAAGAGTAGCATTTATGCTAACCAGGTTTCCTGTTAAGGATGTTTACCCTCTTTAAGTAAAGTTTAAATAAAAAAATAAAATAAAAAAGGTGAACTCAGCAGTTTCCGTGTAAAACGAAATTTATTACGAAAATAAAACTAGTTGCTAAGTCAGGGATGGAATACAAACTGTAAAAGTGTACAGACTACTTATCTCAGCTGGGACGGCAAAGCTCCAGTCTCAGAGTTGTAACAGTTAGTCCGATGAATGAACAGTCCTTTGGCTTGAAGGCTTGAAGTTGCACAAAGTCCACAGTATAAATCCAGCGTGGCAGTGAAGGTCTTGAAAAGTCTTGAAATTAATACTGCTGGAGTGTCCAAAGACTTGAAGTAACACACAAGAGACACGATCCCAAAAGTCTGACTGCAAGCTGTGCACGTCCCTATTTATACCCATGTGCTTATGTAAGGGCATATAAGAACAATCTAAAACTTTTATTGACATGCTAATTACTGTTCTAAAATTATCTGTCTTGCACAACTCCGTATATTTCCAGAACATTCCAAACATGACTAATTGAATTCAAGGTTGTGAGGTCACTCAGGGCAGTGACCTTGAGAATGTTCTATACTAATTAAACTCAGGTCATGATGAGTGTGGGGGAAAATGACCTACATAACAACGTGAGCTAAATTTATCTCATTTGCTACATTTTACCAATTATTAGCAATAAAAAGCCGTCTTAGAACAAATATTATTATTATATATCGTGTATAGTGTTTTTTACAATACCTTCGGAAAAAACATTGTCATACAATACTGTTATTTTTTATCAGTCAATCATCCAACAGGCGTTAGTCCAACTATAGGATGAGGTACGCATCACACACAAACCCCAAATAGAGCACTGAGGAGTAAAGTGCCTTGCTAAGGGGCACAACACCGTGCTAGAAATTCGAACCCACCGTCCTCCGATAGTGAATCCACTACTCTGGACCCGCCGGTTCTAAAAAGTTCCTTTAATATGCAAATTGACCCTAAATTAACTTCGCACTAATAAATGCCTCACAACACAGTCAGATATCTGTCGGATCAGTATTTCAGAAGTGTTTATCAAATTTTGTGCAGTCATTTCAGAGTTATATGGCTTATTATAAAACTTCATTAAATAAGTATATGAGCTGTTTATTAACTTGACATCGGTCAGTGCATCACGTGACAATTAGATATTTATCAGATCAATATCTGTTGCAAGTTTCACCAAATTTTGCCATAATTTCAGAGTTATATTTTATTGCAAACTTCATTAAATATGCAAATGAACCTTCAAGTAGCTTCACACTACCGAATTCTTCTCAACACAGTCAGTTACCTGCCGGATCATTATCTGCAGAACATTTCATCAAATTTTGTGCAGTTTTTTCAAAGTTTTATCACTGATTACAAAACTTCATTAAATATGCAACTGAGCTATTCATTAACTTGACACAGCCCAATGCTTCTCAGTACAGTTAGATATCTTTCACATCTCTGTAGCAGGTATCATCAAATTTGGTGTAGGATTTTCGGACTAATTAAACAACTTCATTAAATATGAAAATGACACATAATTAACACGACACCCAAAGTATCATGACAATATTCTGTGCTTGTCATCTGCGAAAAGTTTCACGAAAATGTGTGCAGCACTTCTTGATATATTTCGACACTGTCATTACTCTCTCTTAAGGAAACAATTATATGAAAGAAAATAATAGATCACAACTTCATTAATATGCAAGTCACACTGACCAAAATGTAACCAGTTTTTTGCTGTTTTGTTTTCTTTTTGTTTCTTTTTTTTGTTTTTTGTTTAATTAGTATACAGTACATGTCTTCTAAATCGGACTCGACTACGTTCAGGCGCTTTTGATTTATCGTGTAAACAGACATAGATACAGACCCAGACACACACACATACACTAACCGACAGACAGACATTGCTACGACACTAGCTCCCGTGTGTGAACACATGAGCTATTAATATTCTCGATAAAAAAAAAAACGTTTTAACTGTGGTTAATTGGCATGTATCAAATATTTGCCCATGCGTTTGTTAAACGACCTGAAGGAATCTATCGAACATCACGTTAAACAAGAATAAAGTTCCACAAATAACAGAAAGAGCACTTGCTTTGTGATGTCATCAAGCAACCTCAAACTATCATTGATCAACTTCTCAGATGTGAAATAAAGGAATGTAGAACAGCGTATTGAGAGATCGCTGTCGATTGCGTCAAAGCTGCAAAAAATAGGCAGAATCAAAGTACAAACTCTACTTCGATAAAGGGAAGGCAGTATATCATTTATGACCTAAATTAGAGCAGTTTCTGAGCACTCTCGAAAGGCAGATTGACACTTGTCGTAAAGATTGTTATTACACAACTATAAATGAATTTAGCTTAGTATAACCTTTTTAATAGTCGTACATATAAATAATTAATTATTAAACACAATTTGTCAACTGTGCTGTCCTTATTACAGACATAAGTGACTAGTGAATTTGATTGATCTCTAAGGCAAAGTAGGTTGTAATCGTACAATTACAGAGCGTAACTTGCTAACTAAATGGTTGTTGGTGGTTAAGTAAATTTGTTTACGATTGTACTTTGAAAAATTTATTTGAACGTATTGATAATTTTTACTTAACACAATTGGAACTATTTTGTGATTATAAGATCTTGAGCGTTTTGTTGTAATCTATTTAAAAATCACGAATCTAACAGTGTTTTTGTGTGAGGACGAGGGCAAATTTTATAAATTATTGATAATTGCACAATCATCAAATACACCTATAACAAATTTTACATTTTTGTCTAGCTTTTCGCACTCTAAGGAAAGGAGAACCCATTAAATGTAACCGATTTGTCAATTTTGTTTAGGTTTAAGTGAAAATACAAATTTCCTTTCCAAGGCTGATCTGTAGGCATTTGCTTTTCTCACCGAACGATGCATGATAAAATTTTAAATTTTCGATGGTAAAATGGCCTTCTACCTCTACCCAAATCAGTTCTGCTGTAGTGTATGTTTTTTTGGTGATCTCTCTTTGAAATGATTTGGTAGATGTTAAGAAAATGACTCGTACATTTATTTATTTCATATACAAGGAAATGAGACCTGGTAAATTTGATAAAATTACCCTTTTCTTGTGCTTGTGCTAATTAATGCTGGAAATTTTTAAAAAATCACTGAACTATTTCAGCCCTTCTATTAAAAATGGACTCTTTTTGGTAGATTCAAAGAAATGTAATCAATATCATCTGTCTGTAAAAACCTTAAAATATTGATGGCAAAAACCAACAGTTTTTGTCTGGAATCTTTAGGGACTGTGCAGAGATGTCTTTGCAGCTTTCAGGGACCACTCCGAGGAGACCCTAAATCTTTTAGAGACCACACTGATATGACCTTGAAACTTTCAGGGACCACACAGATGAGTCCTTGAAACTTTTAGGGACCACCCAGATGTGACCATGAATCTTTCAAGGACTATCCTGATGTGACATTGAAACTTTCAGGGACCACCCAGGTGAGTCCTTGAAACTTTCAGGGACCACCCAGATGTGACCCTGAATCGTTCAAGGACTATCCTTGTGTGACCTCGAAACTTTCAGGGATCACCCAGATGAGACCCTGAACCTTTCAAGGACTATCCTGATGTGGCCTTCGCTCGTCAGCTTGTGCATTCACAAGCATTACTTGGTAAAGCTGACAGGCAGACGAATCACTGAAAAGATTTGGTCCAACTTCCTGCACATTGAGCGTCAATATTCATGACGGTCGAAGCTAAGATTATGTAATGGCTCAACACAGCGTCCTCGTCGCTCCCATGTGTGAATTGTCGGCCGGCTCCAAAACACGTCTTTGCATATTTATCACACGACGAGATCTACAAGGCATGTTCTTCCCGGCACAAATGTGATAAACTGGGCAGTGGCTGAACCGTCAGTCGACTTAGACGAGCAAGCCTTGACGATTAATGGTAATTTACTCGCTGGTTGAAGTATGCTGTTACTGGCCGACGCGCCGCTGGTCTGAACAGTAAACAATTAATTATTTGCAAACAATCAGTTCATAATGGCACATTCCATTTTAACCTACAGGGGCATCTAGGATTGTGCGATTGTGTAAGGTCCCGGGTAAGGTACATGTTGCTCTTTTATGCTGTAAAGTTTCCCCACCATTTAAAATACTATGGTTGTATGTTACAGTCTTCATGATTAATTTGGAGATAAAGTCAATGATACTTTTCTCATTAAGCGACACACTGAATCGTACACCAACTAATATGGTCCTTGCTAATTTACATAGTAAAGGTCACGGGTCACATTGTTGTGAGGCTCTGCATTGTTTCAAGTCGAGTGTGTAAACAGCGTGATGTTCGAATGGATTTTGACCACTGCACTAATTCCCAGCGGGAAAGGTTGCCGATTCTGAATGTAGGACGTCCATTACCCCAATTATTTAATGACAGGACTAAATGGAAAGCAACGGAATGCTGGATATCTCCGACGAATTTGATGTCTGTTACCACGGTCCTTTGTGGAGTGACACTGACAGTGCTGTTCCCGATCTCGACAATGATGTCAGCGACTGTGATTGTAGCATGAACATGACTAAGACTATGGGTCCTTGAAACTTTCAGAGACCAACCTGAGGTGTCCCCAAATCTTTCAAGGACTATCCTAATGTGACCTTGAATCTTTCAAAAACCGCCATTGCAAGACGAGTCTTTGAAACATTCAAGGACCACCCTGATGTGTCCCTGGATCTTTTAGAGACCACTCTGATGTGACCTTGAAACTTCCAGGGACCACCCAGATGAGTCCTTGAAACTTTTGGGGACCACCCTGATGTGTCCCTTAATCTTTTTAAGGGACCACTTAGATATGACCCCTAAACATTTTTAAGGACTGGCCTAGAGAGACACTTTGAAATAGTAAAGAACCACTCAGATATGAACCCGAAACCTTCAAATGCATCCAGGTCCTCTAAACAATACAGCAATCATCAATTTTTGACCTTTAATCTTGACATTTTCAAGAATGTGTATCAATGAGATGAATTATCCTTAAAAATTGTCAAAAAGGATAAATGAACAATTTTTGAAAAGCAAATGGCTTTAAATACTACATTTTTTTAAATACTACTTTAACATTTAATTCAATAATTACAGTTTTGACGTTTTCACTAGAAAAATTGATAATTACTAAATGCTTTGAGTAAACCCTCTCTTAGAGAGCACATTCTGTGACTTTTACTGTTCATCTTATAATCACAAAATAGTTCCAATTGTGTTACTTCAGAGCATAGATAATTTTTCCAAAAAGACCGATAGACTCCGAATCAAATGAAATCAAATGCTATCCTGAATGTAAGACGGGGTCAGATGGCTGATTTGTTATAGGCTTTATACTTAAGTAACTTGCATTGCGACACCATGATTTTAGAAGAACACTCTTACAATAACAGAAGTAGGGTAGTAAAACTACTCGATACAACTGAAATAGTATTAATTAAAAATTATTTTTGTGTCCTTCATTCTCCGTTCTCAGAAAATACATATTGTCGCCCGAATCAATGTGACCATCCACAATAAAAGAATGGGTAACTTTCAAATGAATAATAAGTCAGGTTTAATATTCAAAACCGATGCTCTCCGGTAATATGACATAAGTTAAAAAATTCTTTCACCGAAATTGCCGTCCTTATATATAAGCAGTGGCTGGTTTTCAATTTCACTCATTACTCTTTACCAAAAGTACACATAGTGTAACGCACATATGCAAAGCATCCTTCGGTATGACGATGTAGATAAATTTACTCTTAAAATTGCATTTCACGCAAAAAATTATTCACTGAGGCAATCGAATGTTCACTATATACTATGTTTACTCAGAAAAGCACTTCGATTGAATGCATGTCTCCACAATTACAGAAACTTTAGCTCGCATAGTTTCATGGTGTTAATCCACCGTTGATCTAACGTTTACCATACGGTCCAAAGATGGCGTCTCTCCAACACTACGCAGCTTCAACGGAATGCACAGAACGTTAGTGCTCAGATGTTTTCGGAAAATCTCATTACGTTCAGAATTAGACATGTTCTGCTTCGCAGCAAAGCCAAGCACACTACACCGATGGCGGCAGCGATGGAATTCATAACTCTAAGGAAAATGCAGTATAAAAAATGATGGAATACAGAATAAGACTGCGTAGGTTTGAAGAAACCTCTCGACAAAAACTAACAGTTCCGACTTTGGATATACAACATTTGCACTTTGCTGATACAGATAAGGTTTCTGGTAATAACAAACAGTTGAATTTCTGTGTTTACACAAAAATGGCTTTTCAGTGTGTTGGTCAATGCAAAGCAAGAGATGATGCTGCTCGAGTCACACTAAAGATCAAATCCCTGTAATACCTTGCCTGAACGGACATTACAGTTCACCAAACATCATCGTTACAAATGAACGCGTTAACAGTGATCGACTGAAAATGCATTTATAAAAGTCACAATGTCATCTCTGTACAGTCAAAATTACACTGCAGGAAAATTTAGACTGCAAGCAACTATATACCATTTCAGACTAACTGCACAGTCATAAGCAGCACTGACCAACGCTAAGGGTATATTTACTTTAGTCCCTTTAAATTTGGGATACCGAACAATTCTTTGAAATTCATCTGTTAGATGAGTATTTTTTGAAATATATTGAACTTAGCTAAAATTAAAACAAAATGAAATGATATTGATAACTAATTACATTGATGTGTGCAGCACATAAATAAATAATACATGTCATCTTAACTGTTTATAATACAGACCATGGTACAGGAAATAACCTTTTGACATTCCTCATCACAGGATAACAGCACTCGCTGTTGCAAAATAGTTTCACAACGTATGTGTTACAGAATATACTGTGGCCTCCATAAATACTGCAATAAATGACTTTATTTTTGCTTCAAATCCAAATAGACAGACAGGCATGTGGTTCAGATGCTGAATACTGTCAACATAAAAAACCACCGGGCAAAATGCTTGATATACAACAATACATACATATATACTGATTCTGTACATGTGTCAAATACGTAAAGTATACACTAACAAAATGCTAAACTATAGTGTACGCTTGGTGTACTAAAAGGAACAATTTATCAGCTATATCGTTTACACGTGATCGACAGATATACTCATAAAGACTTAGCTAATAGTGCACATATCGAACTTCCGACAAATCTTAGCTCTCTCTCTCTCTCTCTCTCTCTCTCTCTCTCGCTCTCTCTCTTTCTCTCTCTTTCTCTCTCTCTCTCTCTCTTTCTCGTTATAAATTTTATTTTTGCTTCAAATCCAAATAGAGTGATTAGTAGAAAAAATCTCCGAATTGCATAATCAAAATTTAAAATTGATAATTTTATTTCCAAAAACACACCTATTGTAGTATTCTGGAGATAAGAACACTCAATAGGTATTAAGCCACTCGGCAGACCTAAACGGAGTTAACCTTATTAACTTTTTGTGCAAGGCGCGGGACCACACCCCTCCGTGAATTAGTTTAAATGCTATTGGGGACACCAAAGGCTTCAATCGGCTAAAGTAGTACACATCCAAATGCAAGGATCTTTTCCTGGTTTGACATTTCATTAACTTTCTCTTTTGAATTCAGAAAGAAACACAGACTAAGCTGCGTTGTGCTCGGCAGTGTTAGATGACAATGCAGTTTTAGTGTCCATAAGAGCTGCCATCGCAACCTCATAAGATTGTTGGATTTCTCAAGGAGCATTTTGACTAAGGTTGTATCCTATCCTGCTGTTAGTGATGCTCTGCATAATAAACATAGTATAATTTATTGTAATAGTATAATAGTAACATAGTATAATTTATTAGCTAAAGATTCTTCATTTTCATTGTCAAGGCATGATACTTTGATATGACTGATATAACGATGATTAATAAATGCGATTAACTTTCAGAAAGAATCGAGCGCTGAGTGATACAATTATATTGAATCCTTACATAACAACTTTAGAACTGGTCAGAAAATTTAGTATTTTGATCTCATTCTCATTATTCCAATGTACCTTTCTTTGAATTGTAGTGATAACGACAAATATATTAACTTACTGATATTCGTCTTTCCTACAGGGAAAAAAATAAGTGTTGCTAGATATTTCCATCCGATTCACCTTCTTCTTGTAGGTTAACGTAGGAATGGTATTCAAAGTCTTTCAAATTTATGTAAGACTGAAAAAGAATGGGAATTGCATTGTTGATGTTAAATTTTCATAACAATCATCTCAACTTTTCTCTTCTTGTCCAGCTGAAATTATTGATCTTATTTTTTAATCAGGGCATAATATTTAGCAAACTCAAGAAATAAAAATAGTTATGTGGAAAACACTTTTAATGATGTGTCATATATAATTGGTATGGCAGCTTTGCCTCACACATTTCTATAGGTGGCAAGATGTCGCTATTGAAGTCTATAGTGACAACTGGCAACGCCTTTTAATATTCATAGGTTTAAATTACGTTACAACTATCAAACTAATGACACCTGAAAAGACAAACGCTTATCCTCTCGGTAAACAGGCAACTGCTCTTTCATTTGGCTGACAAATTTTCTGAAAAAAGTTGGAACCATTGTTAGGCTAACTAATAAAAAATAGACTTTCCTTTGCCTAGCAAATTTAACGTTAAAAACTAGGAGGCATAAAGCATGTAATAAAAAATATGACAATCAAGTTTTGCACAAATACAACAGGGGAATGGTGCAGTGAGAATTCCGTACTTCGCTTTTCTATTTACCCTTTCACGAGAATTGTGATTTTTTTTCCACCCTGTAGTGCGACTAGAAAATGACGCACAAAATTGCAAGCCAGGTCTAGCGGTACCACAGCACTTAAAGTAGGTTCAAATCTGTGAATTAAAATAATTTGTTAAATGCAATTTATGAGAGAATTGGCGACGTTTTTTCCTACGCAGCATAGTGAAGTTATCGCTGGATTAGGTGATGGGGATTCTAGGTAAACCTTACTGCCTATTGCTTGTAATCCACGCATGCTCAATTGCACGGCGAGTTTATATGTGAAAATAGCTTAGTTCTGATTTTACTGCGATCAAATTCACTAATGAGATTATCAAACAAAAGTATCATCAATGCGTCATAAAGTGCTGAAATAACTAATTTAATATAACCACTGATTTGAACATAGTTAAATATACATTGCACTGTTTTATGAAACTAGTACTGATGCTTATAACCAACCAGATACCTTTATGTCCCTTAATTCTGATTTAAGTTATTTCCTTGATGACTGTTTCGTCCAGCAGTTAGAGTCATCAGGAGTTTCTGCTTTAGAACCCTTTGAGGAGGAACTTGCCGTTGTATCTCAAACGAAACTTTGCAGTAGCATTGTAGTTTAACAACTTATTTTACGCCACAGGATGTTTAGCATAAATACATAACCGATACATGGGCCTAGGGGTCATTACAAAGACTGAGAACAGTCATTTTGTCCAATCACGTACACGTTTCGTCAAAAGTGTCCAAAATTAAGCCGATATACTATTTGTAGATAAACATCCAGAACAGTAGTATTAGTGGATGTGTGACATTTCCAACAAGGCCAGTACAGTAACTGTTTTGGGAAAAATTGAAAAGCAGCGAGGGCTAATGAACTTTAAAAAATCCATCATTGAAGTTTTCTACAAAGAAAGGCTCCCACCCCTATATACTTTTCCAAATCTAATTTTGCAAACAAACCCGGGGCGTTTTCCTGTAACCTATGTTTCCGATTTCACGGTAGATTCGAGGAATTAAGCCTCACCTAAGATTTGCATTTATATGTTTGACCTCTCAGAAAAGCTCACAGCACCATTTCAGGCGAGTTTACGTTAGTTAATCAGATGCTCCAGGGAGTTTGGATGGGCCATTTAATAATCCTCAAAACAACGCTGCTAGCACCGCCAGTGCAATCAGATAGAGAGTCGCATGGAAGGCCCATCACACTCTCCTCCCAAGGCTTTCCTTTTATAAATAACCATTAACTAGATTTTTTTCTGAAATAACCGTTTTTTTTGTAAATGTTTGTCGTATGTCATTATAAAATGGTTGATAAATGTTGGCCGCGTGAAGTCACACTCTATTTCAAGCCTTCCCGAAATCAAGACCACAGCATGACCTGTGTGGCCATCAGTGGCTCTCTTCCCAAAGACATTGGCATTTGCTATGCCAAGGTTGAGGAGTGGGAATGCTATAATGACGCCCATCCTGCCATCCCTGTATAGTTTGAAAGGCTGTACAGGTTCCTTCCTTTATGACAGAACCTACCTTCCCAAGTCCGAACACAAAGCCAACAAATGAACCTCCTTGTAAGCTCTGCACCATCCCAAGACCCACAGACTCAATGCAAATTTAGTTTCCTTAACAATTCTTGAGGGGGCAGTTGCAAAGCCACCAAAGCGATATTGCCAGAGAGAACCCTAGCGTTTACACCAACCCATTATCTGGCTAAAGAGGTATGGGCCATAGGGGTCAAGGCCCACATTTAATTTAGTTTCTTCTGCTTGAGTGGCCAGACTGAGTGGAACCTGGAGCGGGTGGACAAGAAGTACATTCCCCATGCGATCATATGTGACACAGTCTTTACCATGGCCCTTGCCATTCTTGAGACCTTCCTTCACTGGCTCGAACACAGCGATATCCGAGTTATCTGCTGATGGGATCAGGGGCTACCACCACTCATTGATGGTGAGATGACACACGTCCGTCTTCATTGAAAGGCCAACTACCATGAGGAGGTAATGGTAGACTATCTAGCAAAGGACTTTGCCCCAATGACCTATAATGGAGTGTGTGCCTGCACACGACAGAGTGCAGTGCTGAATGATGCAAAAGGCACTCCTAGGTCGCTTAGTGTGGAATCTGTTTGTTGATGCCTGGATACCTGGTGACCTTATCATGACCTCCAGACAGACGAGTGCAGGAGCTGCTATTACAGGGCTGCATTTACCTTTTTCAAGATGCCATTGTACCCCTTCCTTACAAACTGAATACAACCAGCAGAAAAAAACAACATACTTCTGAGGGTGGTAGACTCTGTGACAAGGAAGATACCACTTCTTTCCATCATGGCATTGTAACTCAGACTGTGGCACCCGCTCGGCATAGCCCTTTTCGCTATACCTTCAATAAATGCTGCATACGCACAATAATATGCTTCATCTATTTTAAACTGTTTTTTCAACTGGTTCATTCTGTATTCTGAAACCGCTCTGTTGCCTGGTAACATAACATTGTCCTTTCAAAATGGTAGTGGTGCCTGGTAATGTCCATCATGGTACTTGGTCTTTGTTTCCATCATTTTCATGAATCTCTGGTCTTCTATTTAGTCTTCAGGTTTATCATCGATAGTGAGCTCACTGAACTCGCTGTGGAAATAATCCATCAGCTGCTGGTCAACTGCTGGCCTTACCTGTTTTCTGTTCACAACAGCCTGGTTTATATCATCGTCTGCCGTGCCAGCCCTCATAAGGGATCCATTTAAAACCAGGCCTAGACGAGTGCTAAGAGCAAATGGTCCCCGTCTTTGACTATTAATCACTTCTCATGGTTCGAAGGGATCTGGCACGTTATTACCTATCAACTGGCCACTTTCTGCATCAATACTTAGCAGATGTACCCTTTGTAGATATGAGTAACTCTTAATGTCAGCCTGGGTTAAGATGTCATCCCTTGACACAGGAATTTTGCTCTGAGTATATGCTGGCGGAAGCCTAATCGAATGATTTTCCTCTAGGTCAGTGACCTCAAGGCCTTTGATGATATGGCTATCAACCGTTTTGTTCCCTGCAATGGTATGCAGGTTTACTTAAGTCTTCTTTCCACCAACATTCAACTGTTGTCTGAGTTTCTTTGTACAAAATACAGTGTCACTTTCATTGTCCAAAATGTATATGTCTGAAAACTTAGTCCCGTGGTTTTACATCTCAATTTGACTGGTATTACCACTGGTTTATACGTATGCTTTTGTGGCTTTACGGTTTGGCATGGAGCATCAACCATCCTTACTGTTGTCGTTAAAGCCTGCTCATTTTCAGCACTACTGTCAGGATAATGCAATACACTGGGATGCTTTCTTCCACATGTCTCACATGTCAACTTGTATGTGCAATCCTTAACAAGGTGTTTTCCATATCTGAGACAGCCATAGCACAGGCCCAAGCTGTTGCTTGACCTTGCAATTCTGTATTTTATGATCGGTATCCGTGCAACATGAACACTTTACATTATCACTTGTCTTCAGTTCTGTCAGCAGTTTTTTTTCTGTACTTACAGCCGATGTAATACGTTTCTTGACATTTCCCTTCTTGGCAGACTTTGTAACCATCTTGTCATTTGTCGAAGTATTAGTCAGGTCACTAAACAGCTCTTGAATTGCTACCTTGTCATCCCTGTTCACATATCCTACCAAGTTCTTGAAATATATGGGTCTGCTCTGTAGTAAATCAAATGTTTTTGTACTCCATCATTCCCACAGCTTATATGGTGACTTGTAAACTAACATCTGCAGGTTCCTGTTGTGGTCAAACTCCCTCAGATGAGGTTCTCTTTTCATTACATTGTCACTTTTTGTCAAGAACAAAGCGTACTCATTGAGAGCAGATTTGTCTTCAAATTTCACTTCAGGCCAGGCTTCAGCTTGTTTAGTGTAAGCTTTTGCCATCACATGAGGATTCCCATACTCATACTCTAACAATTTTCTTGCATGTTCATAGCCTTCCTGTGGGTTCATGTGTATACGGCTGCATAAAATCTCTTTAGGCCTGCCTTCTGTAAACTGTTCAAGATAATACAGATGATCATCTGGTGCCTCAGTGTTCACTTTTATACCATGCATGGATAAAAGCCTTATAATTCAGAGGATCACCATTGAAAGACTATCTTCTGTGGCGGGAGTGCTGCGCGTTTATTGTGCTCTATCAATAGTTTTGTTACAGCAGAGATGTTATGAAAACTGTTGAAATCACTGTCATAATAGTTTACACTTGATTTTGGTTCAGGATTTTGTCCAACTGCACTACTGTCATTAATCTGCAGATTTGCATCATTTCTTATAACCCGGTATCTTCATTGTAGCCACTTGCCCCTTGCAAGGTATTGTTGACCGGATTTACACTGGTTTCATCAACACCAGCCAAGGACGATGAGATACCAAGTAAACAACGTAAAGGATGGGAAGATTGGATGAGATGTCTACCAATGTTAGAAGACTAATTTATGGTCCCTAAGTATACTGAGGAATATGGTGATACAGATTCCATACAATTACATCACTTCTCCGATGGAAGCGAGTCTGGGAGCAGAGCTGTGTCATATTTTATGATGATTGACAAGAACAACAATGTTCACTGTGCCTTTCTGATGGCCAAGGCTAGGGTGGCGCCATTGAAGCAAATAACAATTCATCGCATAGAGCTGACGGCAGCTACGGTAGCCGTGCGCATGGATAGGTTACTCAGAAAGGAGTTGCATCTAGAAGTCAGTAGATCGTTCTTCTGGACCAACAGCAAAACAGTGTTGCGGTATATAAATAATGAAACCACAAGATTCCATACTTTCGTGACAAATCGAATAGCAGTGATTTGTGACGGATCAGACCCATCCTGTTGGGCATACATAAACAGCAAAGACAACCCAGCAGATGAGTGTTCACGAGGTCAAACTATTGATGCTTTTCTTGACAACAAACGTTGGCTGAAGGGTCCAGATTTTCTATGGACTGCACAGAAAAAAAATGGTCAAAGGATGGCAAAATCGATGGTCAACTTGACCTAGGTGATCAAGAGGTAAAGAGAAACACAAAGGCACTCACCGTAGAGGCAAGTGGATCACAAGACTTCATTCAAGGTCTATTAGAATATTTGTCCAGTTGGTATCGACTGAGAAAATGAGTGGCATGGATCCAATGATTCATCAAGGAGCTCTCAAGATGTTTGAAACGTAAAGCAGACTGCAATCAACATAAGCCATTGGGATTGACAATGAAAGATATGGAACAGGCAGAGCATGCCATCATTAGATGTGCCCAACAGAGCGCATTTTACAGAGAAATAGAGATCTTGAAGGTACAGGAAGGAAACGATGGCAGCACAGTTGGAATTTCCCGAGGAAGCCACATTTAAAGATTGGATTCAATTTTGGGAAAGGTTGGTTTGCTGCGCGTTGGTGGACAACTTACTCTGCCCATGTTGTCTGAGGAGTCAAAACATCCAGTGATTTTGCCAAAGAAGTCACATGTATCAGAGTTGATATTGCGTGAAATTAATGAGAAGAGTCATCATTTTGGAAGGTACTACATTCTGTCCAAAACTGCATGAACTTTATTGGATTCTGAATGCTAATTCAGCGGCAAGAAGTATAGTGAGCAAGTGTGTGAACAGCAGACGCCTGCCAAGTACAGCCACATCCACCATCATTTACAAATGTTGGAGTTGATTACTTTGGTCGGATTGAAATGAAGATAAAGAGATCATCAGTGAAGAGATATGGTGTCATATTTACATGTCCTGAAGTCAGGGCAGTTCACATTGAAGTTGTAGATTCTCTGAGTACAGACTCCTTCATAAATGCTCTGAGAAGATTTATCGTAAGGAGAGGGCCAGTTAAGATGATAAGATCTGATAATGGCACAAATTTTGTAGGTCCAAGATGGAGGAAATTGACAAGTGGAATCAACAAAAGATCCTAGAGAACTTGCTACAAGATAACATTGAGTGGAAATTTAATCCTCCTTATGGTTCACACTTTGGCGGAGTGTGGGAAAGGCAGATTCGTAGTGTACGGCAACTACTACTGTCTTTATTGAAACAGCATCAGCTTACAGATGAGAGTCTATGGACATTTTTGTTTGAAGTAGAGCATACTATTAGCTGCCGTTCAATCACAAAGTCTTCAGATGACGTAAATGATCTAGAGGCATTGACTCCAAGCATGTTGTTAGATATGAAAGGAGCAGCGTTTTCACCTGGTCGATTTGAAAGGAATGATATGTATGCAGTTCACAGATGGAAGCAAGTACAATACCTTTCAGACTTGTTTTGGAAGCGTCGGATAAAGGAACATTTACCTTCCATGCAAGAAAGACAGAAATGGTTCAAGGTGAAGAGGAGCTTGGAAGTTGGAGATATAGTCTTAGTCAAGGATGAGAATACAGCAAGAAATGTATGGCCATTAGGTAGAGTCATCAAAATTATGCCAGATAAGAAAGGTCTGGTAAGAAGAGTAATAGTAAAGACAAAGAACAGTGTTTTAGAAAGACCATATGACAAACCTTGCCTGTTATTGGAAGCAGATTAGAACTATCGCAGTGTTAACACTTATTTACATGCTACCAGTGCATGGTTTATTGAACTTACTAGTTGAGTTTTCCTATGTGATATGAAAATCTCAGTTAGTGGACAGATTTCTGATTGCGTGATGCCAGTCCACAATGACAGATGGAGTTTTCAGAGGGATGTATGCCTTGCTTGGCAGCATGTTTTGACCAAGGCGAGGTCCGGGCATGGTCGATATGAAGTGAGATGAAGATTTTCAAAGATCGTGTTTGAAATTTTTGAATTTTTGTGTTTTTTTGAACTTGTTACGTAATTTCAGCGTTCAAATTTATGTAAAGCACCAAAGCACTGTTGTTAGGAGAAAATTGCCATTTGTTTTGTGGACAATTTTGAGGGCTGGTGTAAGGAAGCCTCAACCGAATTTAACCGTGTTTGAATTTGCGCCCCCATTGGCCATATGGGGCCAGTTTTATTGACATTGAGGCTAGAAGCATGGCGTTGACCACTGTGGACATTTTAGTCGCAGCCTAGTGAGTTTACAAGTTTTTACTGAGTTTATAGAAGTTTATAGAGTTTTGATGGAGTTACCAACTTCACAAAATTTAGTAGGTATGTAAGAGTTTACAGAGTTGATGTTACATCCAGTTTAAGTGTTTGGGATCAGCGTTCTGGAATAAACAGGTGCAGTTCACTTAAGCTATTTGACGTCTGTACCTTTATACTGGTCGGAACGTGTGATATTGGCTGGTGTGCGTAAACTCATGTGAGTAAACAGAACTCTTGTTATCAACGATAAATTCGAATCTATAGTCGTGGAGAAAATATTCAATGCCATGTAAAAAGGGTCTCCTATTAGGCGAGCGGCGAATCCACAAAAAGGGCCTTATTTTAGGAGTTTAATGTACCCACCTTACATACGGCCACATCATACGTCATTTGAAAGCTTATTATCTC
>LD350894.1:83868-96669 GCA_001465055.1 Ptychodera flava
TGATGATGCTGTAAGATTTGGCTTTTTGTATGAAATTCTTTTAAATATTGTTATTGAAAAGGGGAAAATATCTTTTCAATATAAATATGACAATATTTCAGTAAAATAAATTTAAATATATTTTTAGATGTCTTTTTAGTATTCTACATGCAAATACCTTACATTTGATATATAACTCGATAGTTTAAAAGTATTTTTCGCGTAGTGAATAATAAATATCTAATATTAATCGCATTTATGCAAATTGGGTACCCGTGGGACTTATGCAAATTAGGGGTTACGGCCGTACTTGACAACTTAAGTTGTCTATTTTCTTCAAGTAGAGATAGTAAGCTTTCAAATGATGTATAATGTAACTGTATGATGTGGCTGTATGTGTTCAAATTTTTAAGATATTGTTATTCAAAAGGGTTAAATATTTTTTTCAGTATTAATATGAAAATATTTCAGTGAAACCATTTTAAATATCTTTTTGGATATCAATGTTGTATTCTACATGCAAATACCTTTCATTTGATATATCACTCAATAGTTTAATAGTATGTTTAGGGTAGTTAACAATGAATTTCCTAATTTTATATCACATTTATGCAAATTGGGTACCCATGTGAATTATGCAAATTAGGGGGTTATGGCCCTACTTGGCAGCTCCACATCGTCAATTTTCTTGAAGTAGAGATAATAAGCTTTCAAATGATGTATGATGTGGCCGTATGTAAGGTGGGTACATTAAGTGTGAAAAATGGGTGTGTCTGCCGCTCGCCTATATGTCTATAGTCGTCAAGTGTGATCACCTCTTGTTACGTAAGGGTATCAACAAGAGAATTCTCTGCAGGAGATTAGTATGTTGACAAAGGCATTCCCGCTTTTGGTTCTATCCTGCAAAACACAATTTTTTGCCAAACTTTTAGAGATTAAGCAGGAAGATTAGCATGCTTCTAGATCTCGGAATACATCTGTTGACAGCGCTGTTTTGAACAAGGTGGTCGTCTGGCAGTCCAGCACAACCTAAAATGGTGAAGTATAACAGTTCTGTTGTTAGCCTTTTGACGAGGTTTACTCAGAATACATGTATATTTGCTCTTCGCAGGCTGCTCCATTAGATCAATCATGAAGCCAAACGGGATTTTTTTTTTATTTCTGAAGAAATCTGGGATATTTTTTTCGCCGAACATCTACGCTGACAGCTTATGTACCATATAAAAAGAACTGCCATGAAAATCCAAAGCTGTTCAGCAACAAAGCCTACCACATCGCCTGCTGTTTTCCAAACAGAAACGGCGATGATGCTAATCAATCCTGGAGATGGTGCAGCACATTTTTGCTGCTGGTCCCTTTAGCCACTGACTAAATTGTTTAGCCACTCCTTTTGACACATCATATGCTTCTCCGTGGTGCATATGCCTGCATTAGCATGGGTGAGGTTACCACCTTTCTCATCTTATCGAAAACCACTTTTTATAGAAGAAGAGCAATTCCTGCAATCGTCATGCAGTGGTTAGCAGGTCTCCGACATTGAGCCTTTTGTGTATCAATAGCTCTGTCAACTTCGATTTTAGCTCCACATGTAAATCGTTGATAACTTCCTTTAGTGCTTTGTTGGAGTAATTGTTTTAGGAACTCTCCGAGACTCACTATGAAACGTCTAGAAGATGTTGTCGATTTTGACTCGTTTGGCTTTGACCTCAGGTGCCTGCTCATAGAGTTCACCATAGAGGCAGGTGCTTTGATTGTTGTCTTTCTCGGCGTACAGCTCAGCAAGATTTTTGTTTGCAAGGGTTAACTTGTAATATTCGGGATTGGGTCATTACATTCAGCAATCTTGTCCTATATTGCTTGATTTTTTTCTGCATTGTCGCCGATGTACTCTCCAAGCTCGGTCAGGTAAAAATCTTGCAAATGACCTACATCCGCAGAGACGAGTCCATCGGCTTCTATTCCACCAACGTATATCAGCTTCCAGTCCTTAGAGAACAGATTGTCAAGAGTTCTGTACATACTGCGTTGATGCCCCTTCGCCGGATGTAAGAATCAACTGATGGTTGTTCGAGATCTACTTGCTGTGATATCAGTTTATCTACCACAGAGGTAGCCTCTATACGGGATACCAACCCTCAAAAGCAGTTACTTACTTTGATCCGTCGACAGGAATAAACCTCGTACTTGTTGTCGGCCTCACTGATAACACTTTCAAGACATGCTTTGCTTATAACAAACAATATTTCCGTAACCACCAATATAGGAGCAGCATGGAGTTGGTAATGTTCATTGGTCTTACAAAACCCAAAACCAGGTCATATACGTCTCTTGGTCAATAAGTATAAAGTTGTGAGTTACTCTAACATAAGCAAGTGATGTAAGCTTTTTTAACACAATTTGAACTAAATTAGGAATATACGATAAGTATAATTATTAGAAAAGTGTAACGAAAGCGAAATTTTTACAGCTGAAATTTTACAAAATGTTAGAAGAGTTTAAAATTTGAAATATTGTTCTCATTGAACAAAGCAATGAAACAACGATTATTGCATACCTCTTTAATTGGATGCATTTGTATGATAAAAAGTTTATGATTTGTCTAAATGTTAGAAAGAAACAAGACATAATGTATAACATTTTTCTAATTGACGATTTTGGGGTGGGGCGCTTTTGAAATATCGCTGACTTTTAGTGAATTTAGGGCTTCATAAGTTTGGACAATATCGCATTTGATACTATCATGCATTCTGGTTAGCACACAAAACAAATCACACTCATTTAAATGTGAGATGTTTCCATAGCAACCATTCAGGCGTAAAACTTACCAGTTTTTCAAAGATTCCATCTAAAATCCAGGTATCAACAGAATGTGTTATATCAAAGGGATAATTTTGGGTTAGAAAGACCAAATATCCAGTGTAAAAATCCAGTAATAAACAGAAATATTATACCAAAGGGTTATTTCGGGTTAAAAAGACAAAATATGATATCCATTTTTACTGCCCTGTGTTTCTATAGTAACCTATTTGCATTTTAAAAGTTCAATTTTTTTCCTTAGTCCATTAAAAGTAATCCCAGTTACTATTCAAATGCTCTCCTAAGTGTATTTATAACAGCATGAACTCCATGTTCATTTTTATATTGCCAGAGTAACCATTTCGGTAACCACAGTTTTTGTATTTAAAATCATAGACCCTCAAGAGTGTCTATGTTAAAGCGTAATTCACTTTTTTTAATTTATTTTATGGATTTCTTAGTAACAATTTTTAACATTTGTTCTATAATGATAATAATAATAATAATAATAATAATTGTAATTTCTTTGCCTTCATTCTGGAAAGAATAATAAAGATAATGTATATTGGGGACATTTTGGTCAAAATTATATTTTCCGTTAATTTTAGTGTGTTAGAATTAATTTTGCATAGACCAGAAATAATTTTTCAAGCATTTTTAATTGTGTTTCCTTCAGTCATCCCAAATAACTGTTATATAGTATATTACTAACTTATTGTGCATTTATCGAATTAAGTTTATGCCTTCAAATTAATTTTATGTCCTGAAATTAATTCTACTAGTATCCGAACATAATCCTCCCTATCACCCATTGTACCATTATATTTATCACAAGCAGTTACAGTAGCGCTCAGTTTTTTAGCTCACGTGTGTAAACACGTGAGCTAATGTCATAGCGATGTCTGTCTGTCTGTCTGTCTGTCTGTGTGTGTGCGTGTGTTAGTGTGTGTGTGTGTCTGTCCGTCTGTCTGTCTGTTTACACGATAACTCAAAAACGCCTGAACAGATTCAAGTCAGATTTAGTACACAGGTACCATATGCTTCTTGCAAGAACTGATTAGATTTTGGTAAGTGTGGCTTGCATATTAATGAAGGTATGCAATATCGTTTTTTTCCATACAATGGTTTCCCTATGGAGACGGTAATGACAGTGTAGACATATATCAAGAAATACTGCACAAAATTTCATGAAACTTTTCATAGATGACAATATAAGAACATAATGATGATACTGTGAGTGTCATGTCAATTATCTTTTCATTTGCATATTTAATGAACTTTTGTTATTAGTGAGATAACTGTTAAATTCCTGCACCAAACTTGATGACACTTGCAACAAATATTGATCTGATATATATGTAATTACACTTAGAAGCATTAGGCAGTGTCAAGTAAATAAATAGCTTATTTGCATATTTTATGAAGATTTGTAATTAGTCATATAACTCTGATATAACTTCACCAAATGTGATGCAATCTGCTGCGGATACTGATCCAACTGATATCTAACTGTAGTGTAAAGCATTTAGTAGTGTGAAATTAATTAAGGGTTCATTTGCATATTTAATGAACTTTGTAATTAGGTATATAACTCTAAAATTACGACACCAAAGTCAGTGAAATTAGGTATAGATATTGTTTTGATAAATATCTAATTGTACTGAGAAGCATTTGGCAGTGTCAAGTTAACAAATAGGTCATTTGCATATTTTATGAAGTTTTGTAATTAGTGGTATAACTCCAAAATAACTGCACCAAATGTGATGAAATATGCTGCAGATACTGATCAGACAGATTTCTAAGTGTGGTGTAGAGCATTTAGTTGTGTGAAGCTAATTAAGGGTTCATTTGCATATTCAATGAACTTTGTAATCAGTGATATAACTCCAAAATTACAGCGTTAAATTTGATGAAACTTGCTAGAGATGTTGATGTGATAAATATCCAATTGTACTGAGAAGCATTGAGCAGTGTCAAGTTAATAATTAGTTTATTTGCATATTTCATGAAGTCTTATAATTAGTCATATAACTCCGAAATAACTGCATCAAATGTAATGAAAAACTGCTGCACATACTGATACAACAGATATCTAACTGTGTTGTAAAGCATTTAGTAGTGTAAAGTTAATGAAGGGTCATTTGCATATTTAATTAACTTTGTAATTAGGTATATAACTCTGAAATTTCGGCACCAAAATTTTGTGAAACGTGTTACAAATATTGATTTGATAAATATTTAATTGTGCTATGAATCATTGAACAGTGTCAAGTTCATTTAGGGTTTATTTGCATATTTAATGAACTTTGTAATTAGTGACATTACTCTAAAATTACAGCATTAAATTAAATGAAACGTGCTACAAATGTTGATCTGATGGATATCTAATTGTCCAATAAAGCATTGAGCAGTGTCAAGGTAATTAACAGCTAATTTGCATATTCAGTAAAGTTTTGTAATTAGTGATTAAATTCTGAAAGTACTGTGCGAAGTTGAAAAAAAAAACCTGCTACATATAGTGATAAAATAGATCTCATTGTTCTGTGAAGCGTACTACTATTGATGAACCTGTTGTAAAACACGTGAGCATATTCAGTTCATATCTGGTTTTATTTAAAACGTAATCCACTGGTACTTATTTATTTTATGGATTTATAATTAACGACGTATAATAACGTTCATTTTATAATAATTTATTTTGATTTCTTTGCCTCATTCCAGGAAGAATAATGAAGACAAATTATATATTTCTGATTGTTTAACTAAAGTAAAATTATGGCCATGTAGTGGTGCATTATTTTTTGTGTGACCTGGCGTGACCCCATAAACTCTATCATTCTGTTGATTAGCCAAATCTCCCCTTTCCATGGTAGCAATGGCTAAATTTGAACATGATCCCTGTATACCTTTTAACATTGTTTTTAAACCCAGCAGGCCAAGCCAAGGGGAAATATTACAAGTTAAATGTTTCATGTTCAATATTGCCCAGGGCTCGAAATTAACTTTTTTTCCTTGGTAGTCCGCTTGGGCAAGCATATTCTGAAGTTGTTTGCCCGGTGACACTGGCTGGTAGCCCATGCATATTTTAGATCAGGGGTATTTTTTTTCGTTAACCAGACAAGAAAGGGCTATTTTACAAGGTTCTGCCCATGAAGTGAATTTTCTAGTCTTTTGATGTGTATACTTGCACACCTTTAATGCCCAAGGAAACAGGTGCAATGGACGACACTGGGACTCAAAAGTTTTGTGACCTATAAACAACCCGTTTCACTCTCACAGTTGTATGCAAATTTTAAAAGTCGCCATGACAACATGACAACAATATGGCATTTTCAGCACTGGGATATACTGTAGCAGGGCTAAAAATATACCAAGGCCTTTTTGTTGGGAGGAGGCATGATTTCCGAGTCATTTAGATTGATACATTATTATGAAAGTGCAACGAGAATTCGTTTTTATTGGCCATCGTTTCCTGTGCCTGTCATTCAAGTAGGTCAGTTCAGATATGGAAACTTTGTTGCAAAGTTCCACTGCACGGCCAGTCGTCTCCAGAACAAAGTCATACTATGGCAAATTTCTATGCCCAGATGGGTTTGACTGCATTTATCTAGCTCGTCCCAAAGTCACGGACGCATCTTTCAACCTTTCAGCTTGGTGAAAAACGCATTTATTGATTCGCCAAAGGCCTGTAGACTCGCTTATTTTGGCACAAGTGCTACACGGACATAGGAAAAAGTTGTTGAATACCCACTGTTTCAGCGAGTCAGCCATGATGAGTGTTCTCAAATCAAAAAATGTTGCCGAGCTCGAATACAAATGTCTTCAACGTCATTGTTATACAAGAGTTAGCATTCCAAAGTCTGTCACCCTGAGTTTTGTTTCAAAGTTTTGAGAGGGCCAGCATTTCCATCTGAATGATCGAACGACGTGAAACGCAAAATTCCATCGCATAGTATCTGGCAATATGTACAGTAGAAATACTGTATACCATCACTCCAGGTACGTATAAGCTTATACTCCGCAAAATGGCCACAGGCGGTGTGAACTTTCTGAAAGGATTTCCTAAATATCCTGCTTGTTACCTAAGGGACTCTCTTGTGATATCCTGAAAAGTATTCTCTGCAGTAATTTCCGTTCTGACAACATGCAAAGCTCAATGACAAGATTATAGCACGAGACGTAGTGTACAGACTACACATTCACGCACAGGTAAACTAAATTGCGCATGCTCATATTGGCAGACTACACTGGCAAACGAGTGCGCATGCCTGAAGGTATATTTGCAGCAAATACACTGGCATAGACACTCCAAGGTCGCTGTGCCTTGTTTTGTGCGCGCCCACGACTGCCACGATTGGCCTGCATTCGAACACCTCTTTTTCAGAATTCCCACAGCTTAAATGAACTGTTATTAGATTTCTATATAATACTTATAGCCCCTAAACTTGTAATCATAATAATAATAATAATAATAATAATAATAATAATAATAATAATAATAATAATAATAATAATAATTAGAAGAAGAATGTAAGTATGCTATACTGATAAAACCTCATGACTATTACTCTTTCAGTGTACCTTCGTTTTGTTTTGGGCCATATCTCCGATGATTCGGGAAAGGTGGGAAAAAGAAGGTCTTTCACTTGGATTTTTCTTCCAACACTCCTGCATGACAACATACCTAATAGAATAATACATACGAGAGATATACTTATTGAAATGATTCAATAGAACATTTACATGGCATCTAAGTCACACGTTTGTCTAATTGCAAGTTTAATGACAAAAAATAGACAAAAGGGTATAAGAAAGAGAATACTGATTGAATCTGTGGCATATTTCGGCCATCCAATAACCACTTTGCACCTTCAAAAATAAAATCAAAATATAGGTAGCTTTCTATTTTTAAATGGTTTTATCATTTTGATTAATAACTTTTGGCCTTTTTCAACATTTAAATATTTGGTCTTGGCATAGACAGTCGAGAAAGAGGATGGGAAGCTACCGCAAAGAACAAAAGAACTTTGAAGAAGCGTCGAGCGACCTCTTTTGGAATAATTAGAATGTGTGAATCAATTTTTTCATAACTATAAGCTGGGCTATAGCCGCTACACGACATTCAGCAGTTCACAGTGAAAAAAACCGTCTTTGAACTTATTTCCTTCATAAAGTTTTCATTCTGATTGCAGTAGGATTCCCTTATCCTAAAGATTGATTTATTCCCATAGATGCGTCAAACAACATCGCTTTCTTTCTGAATGGGATTATTCGCTGCTATCAAAAGGGTGTGTTTAGGACACACTAAATGTAAGGCCTGCAAGTATGTTTTGCGAGATTTTTCGACAGTTGGATGGTAATTGGTAATCTGTTTATCAATGGGTATGCAAGTCCAACGTGTTTATTCCAGCATAGATCGTTCAAAGGGAATACCGCAGCTTTCCATCCTGTTTCTCGACTGTCTGTGGTCTGGGATTGAAATTCAGCAAAAAGTTGTATAATGCCCTGATGATGGCACTTTGCGGCCATCCAAATTTCCCTCTGATAAACTCTATTTCCAACAAAGCACTATTTCCGTTTTCTCTATTTTAAATTTATCAAATATCTCATTTTCCTATATTATTTTGGGCTTGGCACCTGACATTACCTATCTTTGGCCCAGAAATACATCATATTTTAACAGTTAGTTTCGGGGGTAACTTGTTTTCAATGGATCGAGTAACGAACACACAGAGAACAATTCTCTTGCCGCTCGAAAAGAAAGTCCGATATAATCAGTTTGACCTGATGTGCTAAAATTTTGCGCGCTTCCCGTTAATGTTGCAAACTTGTATGTTGTAAAAATTGTGACATCTATCAGCCCAATCAGACTGCGGCATCCATATTTAACTTTATCTGATTAGTTTTTTCAGCTGTCAATCTTTGTACGAAATAATGTTCTCCACATAATAATTTAAATGCCTTACAATCTTAGATTACGAACCTTATGCTGGCCCACTTTATGAATTTCACATGTTATAACCCGATCCAAATCTTGACCTTGAAGGCGTTTTGTATCATGTTTGAGACAGAATCGTCCTACACTTCGTTCAGAGATACATATGCATTTTGGAGATGAACACTTATTTTTCTGTGACTTTTTCCTTAGTCAACCATTTAGTGAATTTCTTGCGGCTGAACGCACCGACTTAAATTCATTGCTTGAAGTACATGTACGTGTACTCTGCCAACAAAGGTAAAGTGTTTGCTTCTCTTACAATATAACTATGTGGGTAGTGAGACGATGTTATTCTACCTTGTGCAATTATCGTTACTGAGCCTCCCGATTACATTTGGTCATACAGAGACAAATGTTATTCCCTAATTGTGGGTCGTGCGACGATGTCATTCCATCTTTTGCAATTATCGTTACTGAGCCTCCCGGTTACATTTGGTCATACAGAGACGAATGTCATTCCCTAATTCCAACTCGATACATTTATTTACGCCATAGTATCCAAACATACTGAGCCACACCCAACGAAGAGGGAAAATTGGACATTTAGTATATTGGAATTTGAAAAAAAAACGTAAATAGTGTTGTTTGAAATAGAGTTTGTGAGAATGAAATTCAGATGAACGCAACGCAATTTTATGTTAGTAAGCAGGTATGCATTTTGTGTGAAACAAAGCTTCAAAGAAGCATAATTTTTTGAGTTTTCTGCTATACATGAATTATATATATTGCCTCACAGCAATATATAATTATTTTCTATATTTTAACATGAAGTCAAAGATTTTACATCTAAAAGTAGGCCTAAATATCAATAATCAAGATGATGAAACCATTTGAAATGTAAAAATTAGCCCCATTTCGATTTTCTTTTTTCAAGATGCAAACTGGTTTATTGGTTGGCCAAACACTGGTCAAAACGCTTGATATACAACAATATATTCGCATACACTGATTCTGTACATGTGTCAAATACGTTCAGAATATACGTACGTATACTAGTAAAATGCAAAAGTACAGTGTTCACTAAGTGGGCAAATATCTGTGTAACGTATACTCTTGATCTGCATATATAAACTACGTATATCAACGCATTGGAATGTTCCATATACGTCAATATACGTTGCGTTTGCAATTAATATTTTGTTCCATATACGTCAATATAGTTAATATACTTAGCGCATATCAAGCATTTTGGCCAGTGAAATGTGCCACGGATTTGATTGTCCATAGAGAACAAGCAAATAATAGTCGCGCCAGCGGCTTACTGACTACGCATGCGCTTATTCATAATATACTATGCGAGTAACCGGAAGTGTACCCTTCTTTCACGGGCGCCGCCATGTTTGTTTTTTGAGTACTCGTAAATAAACAAAAACGAAACAAATTAATATTATATAACATACCTTTTATAAAATATACCTCTTTTATTAGCCAGTAAACGTTATTATGCACATTGTCGCTGATACAAAATATCGTTAATATAGATAAAGGGAGAAAACTGTCGTTCATATGAACGGGAGCATACGCAAAGAATGCTGGGATTGAATTATAGAAGAGCGCCCCCTGTATCAATAATTAGATTCAAAAATTGCCAGTTTTTAGACGAAACGCTATAGTTTTCAGCTTGCAAGTGGAAGGTGGGCAGTGCGGTTACCATTGCAATGATAATGATTGCATAATACGTCCCTTGTTTATCGCAATAGGCTGTTATCATTGTAATAATTGCCAATTTTTGTCCAAAATTTTTACACGCTACAGAAAATCTATACCTGCCCTGCTGCAGGGTTTGACGTCGTGTACGTACGTGAACTGCTTTCATCAGAGGGAGACTGGGCATACCGGTAGTTGTCATATAAACGTTTATGAAGTAACAATTACAGTTTATCATGAATCAATACAAATAACATTACCAATCTTTAATAACCACTGGCGCGACACCAAGGGCTGAGCCCTATATAATATTAAAAAAATATAGGTTAATATGCAATACTCTGAAAAAACGTTCTACGAAAATATGAGAAGTGATATAACTGTCAATGAAAAATTTAACATTGCATGATTTGATTATACACTAATTTCTCCAACACGACTGGGCTTGATAATACGGGCCCTATAAATATTTAAGTAATGTTGGTTAAATCTGCAAATGTTAACGTATCTGCTTTTCTTTTCCAGTTAGACACTTGTATTTTTATGAGTAATTTGTAACAATTCAACACTAAGCTATGGTGCACTTAATACGTTTGAGAAATTTTAACAATATAAGGATCCACTTCTCCCAAATTAGTTCCAATCAAGTTCCTTGTAACGGAATTCTCCTTATGTGTAGTAGAGCTATATGTTTAAAATAAATCTTCCCTTAGAAATGTAAGCACATTTGAATAGAAAGAACGGAAGTAGCGGTACGCAAGTTTTAGAATACGTGTATTTTCAAGTAAAAAAATGATTACGTTTTTTTAAGTTTTGAATTATATACACAATGTTCAGAATATATGTATTCATGTATGACAGAAAACTCACATAATTATGCTTCTTTGAAGCTTTGTTTCACACAAAATACATACCTGCTTACTAACATAAATAAATAAGAATGAAGTACAGAGGAAAAAAAAGGAAAAGCAGCATTTGACCTAATACAATAAAAGTCTTACAAATCATCGTCGCAATGTCGCGGTTTTTCTAATCTGTAACCGCGGCACACTCTGTCGACAACCTCTTTGCCAGTAAATGCTGCGTATGGACTTGCACCTATATAATTGCAACAAAACAGAAATGTTAAAAAAATAGGCATGGCAAACCAGGGTTTTGCACTTTTGCACATACGTTTACTACTTTGTTAATACTGAGTTAGTAGATTGAACATTTGTGGTATACACAAATGCAATGGAATATACCTAAGTAGTCTGGTGCCGAAACCCTGATTTTTGGTCGAACCCAAAAATTTCGGCCCCACAATGGTTCTCGGTGGTTTCTGTATCTTAAAAGCCTACTGAATCAGGATCTGCATGATGCCACCCTGGCATCCTTGGGCATTTTAATATATTCAAGATGGCCGCCAAGATGGCCGCCAAAACATGTACATGGTAATATCTCAGCTCTATGAAATGTTATCAAAGTGATTTTGGTGTCATTTGCCAGGTAAACAGGGCCAAGGAATTCATTTCTTTCATTGCCCAACATGTGCAACTCTTAATTTGCATACAAATCCAAGATGGTTGCCAAAATCACCTCCAAAACAGGTAAAATGCCATATCTCAGCTCCATGAGAAGCTGTTGGAGGCATTGTGGTCTCCTTTGCCAGGTAAATGGGGTTAAGGAACTCATATCTTTCATTGCCTTATATGTACAACCCTTAATTTGCATAAAAAGCCGAGATGGCTGCCAAAACGACATAAAAAAGGTAAAATATCATATCTCAAATATATATATATATATATATATATATATATATATATATATATATATATATATATATATATATATATATATATATATATATGTAAGGAACGGTATAGTGAACAAAGATCCAAGGTGTCAAACGAAGTTCGTGACTTTGGTTGGCTGAAAAATGAATCAGTCAAATCGCTTTTCACTTTAATTTTTAGTCAAGGCTAACCAGCTCCTTCAGATGTGTATACATTCATCACTAATGGCTCTACATGTGACCCTCCATATTCCACAGGAAGTTACAGGCGCTCTGTAACTCAACTGGCTGTGACACTTGTATTTTCTGGCAGTATAGTATAGCAAGCAACTGCCAATATAAATGGTCCTGCTAAGAACAAAAGCGATGAAGATGATGTTGTGCCAGAATCTTACCGAATCTTACAATTCCGGTCGAAAACTTGTAAATGAGTATTTTGGTACATTGTTACATGGATAAGTATTATAAAACGTGCCACCAAATGATAAATTGTACGTAAACAGTTCATGTAATGGGTAAAATGTGTCCCGTGACACCTAAAATGCGGCCAAAGATTAAGAATCAATCTCAAAGATGATCAATGATAATATATGTTAAGGGACTGGTC